>BGPR01017136.1:0-33155 GCA_013235015.1 Araneus ventricosus
AAAACAATTTTATGACTGAGACTTTCGATACCCTCCACCTCAAATTCCATTTTGTTTGAAAGAAACACGTCATCTTTCCATCTCTTTTTGTTATTATTGCTTTCAAACTTTACAAAATTTATTGTCTTTCCATCATCGTTGTGATTTATGTCATAGACAGTATAAATAAGATATTATCTTCTTGTATTATACCGCATAATTTCGAAGTTATGTATAGATAGTTGTATGAATAGAGGTTTAGTTCTCACTCTAGAGCGACATTTATTCAACACATAAAAAATATGTATTTGGAGATACAAACATTGCGAAACATTATTTATTATCTTAAGGAATTACACTTATGATTTGGTTTTTAATATCTATATGGTCAATTAATATAAAAAGAAATAGGAAAAGTTGTTCGAAAATATAAATTGAACAAAAGTTCGTCAAATAGAAAACGAAAGCAACTTCAACTACTGCGTATCTTGTTAAATATCTCCAGTAAATTTATAAATTTTGAAGTTTGAGAAATTGTTTGTTCGATAATATTTAAGTGACAGTTTTTTTGGAAATCCTTCTACTGTTTGACAATTCATGCATCTTTAAAAGCTGGTATGTAACAGATTTTTATTATATTGGTATTCTTTTTTATCAATGACCGGTAAAAGCTTTCTTCCTTCCGGTAAACACTGACGTTTTCCTCTGGCCTTTCAGCAGGCTATCGATTCTTTTTTTATGATGCATCTGTCATAAAATTGAAAAAAAAAATGTTTTTACTTACTCTTTTGAATGTATATTGAACATAATCTCCCAGATGTTTCATTTCTTACATGGAATTTAATATCTGCATAATATTTCTTTTATATTTTGCTTGTTAAAATTTATACTAAAATGCTTCGAAAGAGATTTTCGCTTTTTATGTATTCTTTTCATCACAAATCACATATTTATAACTGTATTTTGTACGAAAACAAATTTTGATTCAAAGTTTCTGATATTTGAGTAGATGATGGGTGATTTTGTAATACTTTTTGCAGGTTATGATCGTATTTGTTATTTTTCAAATAACTGCAATGCATTTTAACTACAAGTTTTGCTATAAAGAATTTTGTAAACTTATCGAGATAGTTATGGGAGGTAATGGCCACAAAGTGCATATAAATGGTTGATGTGTGCAAAAATAGCATAAAAATGTTTACTTAACTATTCTCCATAATTATCTAAAATGTGTCTAATTTATGGGTTTTTTTTTGTATTTTGAAATGTGTGCTGTTCTATGTATGAACCTTATATAAATGTGTGTGAAAAGTTACTTGTCACTGAACTTAATTTTGCTTGAATTGCAAGACTTCGTTTCCATATTATAAACTAAGCTGTTTCTGTAAGTTTCCCGATAATTAGTTTAATCTACTTTGTTAATTAATTTTTATAATGGAGTTAGAATATTGTGTCACGAGCTGAAATGTAAGGTATAATTTATATCGGTACACAAAGCAATGAATTCATTTTGCAGTCTAATTTATTATATATGCTTATGAACCAAAATATATTAACCATATAGTATTGTATATCGGCCATATTGTAGTGACTATATCCTTTATTATACTTGTCATATAATAGTTAATACTGCATTTTTTAAACTAGTGAGAATTTGCGTTGATTTTTTCTTTTGGAGCAGGGTCATTCTTGGATGACACTCACTCTTTTAATTTCTCAATGAAGTTGTAATAACTGGCTTGCCTCATTTTAATTTGTGATTTTTTTTAAATTTACACTTGATAACTTTTAAAACTTCTGCATTATTTTGGTATCAAATTAATACCTAACAAATAAAAAAAGTAAACTTGTTAAATTTTTTTTTGTTATTGTTGGCACAAATAATGAAAAATGGTTACTGTCCAATTTTAAAATGCACATCTTCAAAAAAATAATTAAAAGAATTTCATCGGTTAAGAGTTTATTTATCACTAATTATGGATATAGAAAGGTAGCTAATTTTTTCATTTTCTGGGGGATCAATCGTGGATGTCACTCACTCTTTTGTTATTTTGATTGTAGAATTTGCAAGTAATTTACTGATTTCATAAAAAAAAATTCATTTCAGATGGTTATTTTTTTAATTGGTGTTGGCCATCAACTGAAATCCAAAATAAAAATTTCATAAAAGATATACTTATATACTTTCAGATGTATCTCAGATATAATTTATCATACTTTTAAATATTTTGTGGCCAAATTAGTTAAATCAAGATCTAATGATCTCTGAACTACATTATCAACAGCTAATACATTCATGCTTTTCTTGGTTTTTATGATAACTACTTGATTTATTGTGGTATTTATGTAAAACAGAAAAGAACCCTAATATAATTATATTTGGGAATATTTTGCTTATTATTATGCACAAAGTGTCTAAAATTTTTTTTAAAATACTTTATCATCTACCTATATATTTAAAATGATTGGCGAAACCAGAGGACCAGTTCCCCATCTCCAAGCACTGGACCAATTTCCATAATTTTTATTTCATATGGTCATCAGTGGTTGTGTGCACCTCACAACTCTCTATTTTCTAGAGAAATAATAATAAAAAAAACTTCTTCATTGTACATTCTCTGTGGGGAAAAACCATGAGACAGTCCCCCAACCACTGTACTGATTTCGATAATTTTTATTTCATAGGAAAGCTGAATAAAATAATCTGAATACTAAACGAATATAAAATAATTTCAATAATTAATAATTCAACTGAAATAAAATTTCAGTTTGTACGATATAAATAATATAGAGAATAGATATGTCATCAATGGCCACATGCTGTCAACCACCTTTCATTTTCGAGAGAAATCGAATGAAGCTACTTCATTCGATTAGTACTTTGTACTTCTTTGTACATTCTCTGTGGGAGAAAACCATGACAGAGTTCCCCAGCCTCAACCACTGAACCAATTTCAACAGTTTCTATTTCGGTATTTGCACGTTATAGCGGCCACCGATATTGAATCGCCAAGCAATGGAGATATATCACCAAGATGGAAGACGGTTTGGCGATGTGAGAATATTTGTTTTGTGTGCGCAGTGAGGTTTTTTATTGGTCTCTTGCGCATGCGAAGCCTGCGGCATCTGAATTGGGTGCCGGACAAATTTTTTAACTTAAACAAACATCAGCGGCTTTGCTTTCAGCAAAGCAGTATCCTAGTAGCTATGCTTGTTCGTTGAATGTTAGGAATCTACGTTTTTTTAAATTCCAAAATGAACTCTCACCTCAAAAAGTCAACAGAAACATACAGAAGTACGGCAGTCTTAAACCAATCCATTGAGAACTGTAGAACACTGAACTTGCGAGCTTGGCGAAATCCGAAAGTTGCCAGGTAAGTTCAGTGACCACTTTAACAAACAAGTACCTCTATTTCATATGAAATATTATGACAAGTAGATATGTCATCAATGGTCGCCTACCACCGACCACCGATATCTCAAAATAAAACTTTGGTTGAGGCCCTCGGCCGTTACAACCACCAACTTATTTCGCCAAGTTGCAAGCTCAGCTAGGGGTTATTAATATGACGGGCAAACAGTTGGTTGCCATAGGTGGCTAGTTGTTCTTAATATGTATGAAAAAGGCAGAGAAATTTTTAATATGGGGAATGGAAAACGAACATATATCCAAATATCAGTCGGAAAAAAACTTATTTAAATGAAATCCAATTCTAATTTCTAACAGAAAATTTTCATATCCTTGATTTTACAAAATGTTTTGGAATATCCAATTTTTATTAAACATATTTAGGGTACAACATATAGGAAGCTATGTAGATGGCATTTTAACCATTTCAAACACAGCTGTAATGACTAGTAATCTGCATTTAATTGCATTGTATTGCTAGTAATCTGCATTTAATTGCATTGTATTGCTAGTAATCTGCATTGTGAATAAAATAACTTTGGTAATAATATTGAGATCATTAATTTTATCTCGAATTTTTAAAATCAGGCCCTGAAAGATAGTTCTGATACATAAACTAAATATCGATAAATTCATTATTTCTCTGGTTCAGAATATTCACAAATGTATCCTGACAATTTATCTTGTTGGAATTTGCATGAAATAGGATATTTTGTTCTTCCTTAACAGTCAAGAAGTATGTTATAAGAGTAGTTTTTATAAGGTATACTACTAATTATGCCTTTCTCAAATACAAAGATGTTTGATTTTCCAAGATTATTTATTTCTTATGAATTTTAGTTTTCATGCAGCTTGGTGGTTGGTTGTTATTTAAAAGATTTTATATAATTTAGTTTCTGTTTCAACATAGAAGTACTTTTGACTTTTTATTTTATATTTTTTAAACATTGCAACTTGACCTTTAACTTTTTATTTTATTATTTTTAAATATTGCATCTTGAGTATATTTTTCAGTACTTTGGACAATAATACCCCAAAATGTGTGTGTGTTATGGTCATTGTGGATAATCGGCTATTATACATAATTATTGCGGTTGTTATATAATAATGGTTATTATGTATAATTACCATGATGATAGCTGGGTAAAGATCCATTAATTATATACAATAATCAATTACCAACAACAACCATAACATATATACTATATTTTTTTAAATCAGAATGCTGATAATGAAAGTTTTCTTCTTTCTGGTTGCCAGACTTTACAGGGAGTTTGCCATTTACTTTTTAAAACTTGTATTCTTCTATACTAACTTGATCAGTTCCTTTGTTACAGTCTCAGCCCTGTCACAGCATTTTTCAAACATGCAGTTATTAAAAAGTTAATCTAGAGTTCATCTTATGGCATTCTGATAAACATAGTTAAATCTGAAATATCTTTTAGAATTTTTTTTTTTTTTTAGATTTAGAATGAGTTAGACTTGCAGGATTACTTGTTCATCAGTAAATTTTAAAAATTTAATTTTTCAGTGCACCAAAGGTTTAATTTAAAATTATTTGGTTGCTGTTTAAGATATATATATATGAAATGTTTTCGTTGTTGTAGTCGTTAAATAATAAAAACAGGCCGAGTTATTATCTAATTTTCTTTTATTATGGGAGAGTGACGGAATGTACATACATCTTGGTTCAAGTTTTCAAGCCAAAAGAGAGCAGAAAATCCCTGCTTTTTCTCAGGTAGGGATTTAACAGATAGATACGTGATCAAAGTGAAGGGAATAATAGCTGTTTTTAGTATATTACAGAAGTGTTTTAAGGAAAATGCATGGCGTCAAGGAGTCGCTGATTTCGTGATTTGTGTGCACGTGGAAACAATTAAAATATTCTTTTAGTAATAAATATGCCAAAATGAGAGATTTAATATACCTGCAGAGCGGGAAATAAAATGAAACTGGAGTTTACGAAAAGTGATTTTGGAATACATTAAGACTTTGAAATATATAATATTAGAATATAAAGGAAAATTAAGTGAGATTATTACATATATATATATTTCAATTTAACTACTTCCTTTTTGATGTGTTAATAAATTGAACCATATGCAAATACTTTCCACCTACTCTGCATAAAATTCATAATTTATGTTAACTTGTCCTCTGCTGAACTAATTCTGAAAATGTTAGTTTGCATGGCAATCATTAGGCTTTTCATTTTCAGGTTCATTATCTTTTACTACGAGACTGATCCAGTGTTCGCTACGCAAGCATAAAATGTTTGAAAAAATGGTTAAAAATATTTAAAGTTTAATTTATTGTTCAACTTTTAAGAAAGGGTCAACATACTGTTGAAATAATACATGGAGGTATTTTTTTTTATCATGTTTAAATGCACAGACTTTAAAATCTTTAGAATGAAAAAAAATGTTTGCCAAATATATGCAAGAGAAACATCAAAGAGAAAACAATAAATTAATACAAAAAAATAATAAAGAATGGAGACATAATATATGGTCTCGTGTGACAATGCATTTCTAGAAAAAAATTTCAGTTTGTGTGACATGAATAATATCTCAGCAGATGTATCCATTTGTAGACTTAATATAAAAACTTCGACCTGGTTTAGCAGTTCACTCATTGTATCAAACAATTTTTTTTAATTTTACGGCAATGGTAAGGGTCTAACAAATCCAATGACACCAAAATCATCCACCCAAGGTCATGCTAAGGAATCAAATAGTGGTGCAAAAAGAAGTTTGTAGGCTTTTTTAAAATCAGGTTTTGGGAGTCATGCTAGTGGTGGTATGTGCATTATTATTGTGTGTGTGTGGGGGGGGGGGGGCTGTAATTTTAAGTGCTACACTTCTTAGTGGTGATTTCTGCATATTTATTATGCTCTTTTTGCTTAATTTTCAATAGTTTAATAAATTAGTTAATGAAGAATTTTTTTTAGATTTTTTACTTGATGAAGGTTATTTTTAATAAAGATATTACTAATTTTTAATTAAGAATTTAACTGAAAACTAAATTGTTTTTGCAATATGCCTTAATCTCATTTATAAATATTTAGACCATTGTAACTGAATATTAAATATCATGAAGTGTGTAGTTAAAATAAATATGCATGTAGAGATAAAGATGTTATTTATTGGTATTAATGAAAAATTATTAAAATGAAATCTACTCTTCTGGTTTTATTTCAAGTGAAAGATCAATAGCTTTTTCCTTGATGTTCATGTGACTATTAAATCACATGAAGATACCCAAGGACCGACTGACAGACAGAATTTCTTTTGATGTATTTCATTCCTCCAGCTCGTTCAGTTTTTGAATTACCATCTTCATATGGGGAGACCGGGCTACAATGGACCACTTTTGTAAATTTTGAATGTTTACTTTCGAAGTATACCTAATGATTTTTTTTTGCTTGAAAAAATGCATAGATATTCTCTACATATTAAGGTTTATATTACACTCACTCTTTTTTAAATCCATAATCATTTATACTTTTTTAATATTTATTTTTTCGTAACTAGTGACAAAGTGGGTACAATGGTCCACAGCATGGGGTACTATGGATCACCAGTAAATTTTTAAAATTATATTAATACAGTACAATTTTTAATAACACAAAATATAAAATGTATCATATTTGTTTATTATGACTTCAGTTCATACATATAATGCAAGATTAACGAATATTAAAGTTAGTAAATGACACATTAAGAGATTTTTATGTTACTGAAAGTCTTCTGTTTTTTTGTGAAATTGTAGCTTCGAGGAGACTCATCATAATATTTTCAACATTTACAAGAGATTGGCCATCTATGGAAATGCTTTTATGGACAGTATTAGCCTTTTTTAAAATTAATTTTATATCATTTAACACTTTATTTATGCATATCAATAGATGCAAACTCCAATAGGTGCATTATTTAAAGAATCATACTATTTTATTTACTTTTTCCTTAATGTAGCTATAATATAAAAATTAAAAATGTATTGAATGTTTATAAAATTTTTACAAGAAAAAAAATCTCAAACAAATAACGTAAAATCTTGTTTACTATTCTTCTGTGCATAATTAAGGTTTATCATGTAGTGTACATTTAAAAAATGTGCACACTACATGATTCAATGGTTAAACTCAATTAAAATAAAACAATTTGCTTATTCCTATATAATGTCTGACTTTTAAAAGCATATGGAATACAGAACTGGGGATGGACTATTTTCCATTGTACCCCATGTGGAACTTTGATAACAGATTGATCAAAAGAATAAGAAATTTTATATTCAGTTATTTAAGATGCATTAAAATATGATAACATATTATCTTGCCTTTTTATTGTGTAGAGTAATATTTTCTTTATTACAATTCTTTAATCCAGCAAAGATAATATGCTTGACTGAAAATATTTACTTTTAGCTACTACAAGTCACCAGTCAAGAAAACATGCAGATTTCTCAAATTCTTGAGGTCGAACATTTTGTCAGTTACTGTACTTAGTCTGTGTACTTCAAATTTGAGAAAGAAAAGAAGAAAAAAAATGATTAATTTATTCTATTATATCTTATCTATAGGTGTGCTGTGGTGCTTTTCAATTTTAATGTATTACTGATGCTGCTTAAGAAGTTGCATTCTTTTAAACTTCCTGCGTTTTATTCTGATTTGATAACACAGCATGTGGCACTAGAACTGATGTATTTGATATTGTTTAAGAAATTGTGTTCTTTGAAGCTACACCCCTTAAATAAGAGCTCCTTCATGGCCTTAACTAGGATTGTGCAGAATAATATTGGGGTTACATAAATTTTGAAATCTCCTCCTTTTCAGACTTTCCAATACTTGTAAGTAAAAACTGTAGAAAAAAAAATTATGCAAAAAAAAATTATCTACCATACTTTTGCAAGTTAATTTTTTTATCATTATTTCTCCATTTTCCTTTAATATTATTTATTTACAAATTTTTCTGCAACAAAAATTTTTTAAAACATTGTTCCTAACATCACTGCGTGCTGACTCACTGACAACATCTATCTTAATTAAAAATGCCATATTGAGAAAGAAATGGCACTTCAAATGAATGTTTTGATGTTTATGTTTCTGATATAATTTCAAAAATTTAAATAAGAATTATAATACACTAGAATCTAGGAATTTTATTTGATGATGTAAATGTTCTGCTAACTTAATATTTGTGTTCCTCAATTTCTATCATTTCTTATTGCCTTAATATCATTGATATGACCTTTACCAAAAATAATATTTTGAAATTCTTTTTGTCATTTATTTTATGAAAAAAAAAATGCTTTGCACAATCCAGCATTTAGGTGTTATTTTACTTCACATATATTATAGAGTGTTTATGAAAAATGATGTACAAGGAATATATTTAACCCATGCTTTTATTCTTTTTCTGTGGGATTATCATGAAATTATAAGGTAACTTAGAAGAATGGCAGTCTGGTTTGTCTTTTTATAAATTTAAGAAATTATTTAGAATATACCTTGGAAGTTAGATAATAAGAACCTTTTAATTAGAACTTGTTTCTTTTAAAATATAATGTTGATGATTTCATTTAAAATTGTGGATTTGTTTTATCTGTACCTAACTCTAAAAATATTCAATCTTTTCTTTTATCCACACAATTCAGTGAAGAGTGCTATCATGTCTACAACTAAATTATGCTTATCTCTACAACTAAATTATGCTTATCTGACTGATAAGACAAGACATTCTGATAAATAACAAGTCTTAAGATTTCTTTGAACTGATTTATTTTAATTCTTCTGTTTTTTTTGGGTGTGGTGTGCGAGACTGTTTAAATTGTTATAAGACTTCTGTTACAAATTACAATTTGGAATGGCTCTTGAATTATTAAAATTGTTTTTGATGCTAAATTGAAATTTAATTATTATTAAAATGAAATTGTTACTTGACACTGTAAATAACAAATTATTAAAACAAAAGAAAAGTTTATTTATTTTGAAATATTGTGATTTCTAGCTGTTTTTTTTTTTAGGACTCCCATTCATGTCGACTTGAATGAAAATGCTCAACAAATACTTATTCTGATTGAATTAGAATTACTGATTTAGGATGAAATAACTATACTCCATAATAATTCGTTTATAATTGTCTTATGTGTCAGTGCATTGGGATTTCCCAATTTTTTTGTTGGAGGGGGGGTGGTGGTGGCAAAAATTTTGTGAAACATCTAAAAAATTATATTTCTTAATTATAGAACAAATCAAAATTGTTTAAAATCTACCATGCTGCTGCAATTATTTATGGGTTCTGTTTTTGTGTTTTGAGATTGAAACGGTTGTTAAATTAGTTACTGTATATTCCATATTCTCTCTCAGTTTTTAAAATAATGCTTGATGCTTTGGAAGAAGTGGTGTACAGTTTTGTTTGTGGGTTCTGTTAACAGGTGTAATGACTGAGATGTTTTTATATGTGAATATTTTGAGGTGTTTTTTTTTTTTATCAGGCTGGAATTTTTGAGGAATGTGTTCTTGCTAATTTTTTTTAAAAGTATGTCAAAGCTAACTGAATAATGTATTTTCTCTTTCAAAGCCAGATTATCTACCATGATTTTTTTTGTCACTCAAGATTTAAAGTTGCATACATCCAACTCTATATTTCTTTTGTTGTTGAACTAATAATGCTTGAACTTTTATTATGCATCAAATTTTAGCAAAATCATCTTCAAATATTTTCAGGGCCTTATTCAGTTTTTCTTTCTTTTCTTACTCTTATGGGGTTTTTTAATCAGTTAAACATTTTAATAACATTTATTTCAAGATTCTGTAATTCTTAAATTATGCTAATTGGAATGTACCTTTATTAAATGTGCTTTCATGTATAGTGAGATAAATAACTATTTGCAACTTCTAATTTTTTGATGTAAAAATAAAAATCTTCTCATAAAAATCATAAATATTATATAATCTATACTTATAAAAGGAAGTATTTGTGTGTGTGATGTCTGGACAAATCTATCTCGCTTACAGACATGAAATTTTGCTCATAGGTAGTCGTGCTGGTGACGCAATGCACCTTGAAGCCCGAATTTTAAAATTTAATGTAGAAAATTTTTTCTTTAGTATTTTTTGTTGTTTTGGGTGATTTTGCGCACATACACTATATGATTAAAAGTATCCAGACACTTTCGGATTAACGCATTTTTTCGAATTTCTCCAGATGGGCTTGAGTAACTGCACTTGAACATCGACCATGTGATGAATAGGTTTGAATTTGCATATTAAGATGAAGATTCGATCACAAGAGCATTTAGGGGGAACGCAAATTGATGAAGACGAAAAGGGGTTCCAACTCACCCCGTTTTACAGAAAGCTGATAATGGTCTGGAAATTTGAAATAAATAAATTCGAAACTGATAATGGTCATCCAGTTTTTGAGGTCGGACTGTACTTTGAATATTAGAGGAGAGATAAGTATTTGTAGTAAATGATTTTTTACTGTGCATGTGCGAAACATAGTGTAATATGTCTTTCACAGCTTCAAAGGTAGATTTATGGGGCAATTTATAGAAAAATTCCAGTTGAATACCATTGAGATTTAGAAAGATATCAGCGTTGCAACGAATGGAAAGTTTCTAAGATAATCAAATTGATTAGGGATTTTCCACAAATTTTATTTAAACTTGATTTTTCGAATAATTGTATAAATTTAATAAAAATTGAATATGCTGAATAACCAGGCATACTTATCAATAAAATACATAATTTATATTACAGTTCGGCAATTACTGTACTAAATTTCAAATTTAAATAAAATAATTTGTGGAAAAACCCTCATCATTTTATTTCTATTAGAGAGAAATACGAATTCCTCTCACTGCAATGTCAATATCTTTCTAATTCTTAATGGTATTCAACTGGAATTTTTATCTAAGTTGTATATTTCTGGCTTTGAAGTTGTGAAAGAAGAATGACGCTGTCTCACACATTCACAGTAAAAATTTTTTAACTACAATTACTCATATTTCCTCTAATTTTCAACGTATTTACTTCAAATTTTAATACAATGCCCCTTTAATGCATGGTCGAGTATTCTGTGCGTTTCGTTTAATTTGGTTGACAACCCTGCTTTTCATAAGCGAAGAATTTGGAATTTTTAAATACAACCTTTACCTCTTCCAGAATATAGGTGCTATTTTTATGTAAATTGCAAGTAAGCAATGAGCATATTAAGCATTACCATTGTTGAAATTTGCAAATCATTATCAGCTTTCTGTGAAACGGGGTCAGCTGTAATCCCTTGTCGTCTTCATCAATTTCTGATTGGTCCCCTAAATGCCCTCATGACCGATTCTTCACCACAGAATGTGAATTCAAGCCTATTCATCACATGGTCGAAGTCCAAACGCAGTTCCTCCAGCTATTCTGGAGAAGATTGAAAAAATGTGTAAATCCGAAAGTGTCCGGACACTTTAATCATATAGTGAATTTGTCCATAGTATCGTTTCTTATAATCGTCCGAAGAAAATAGATAAACCTTTAGGAAAGAACAAACAATTTTCGTTCTGATGAAATTTGTTTGGAACGTCTGACATAATTTGCTGAGTAATAAAAAATTAAAAAAATAATAATCAGTTTTGCCGAAAAATTTTAAGAATTAAAACTAAAATTCCAGCATCCGACATTCTAATTTCTTTATCGTTTTCAAATTTTTTGAGGTAATAACTGGAACATTTCTCCCTGATTTAAAATGAGGACAGTTAAAATACCTCTTTTTTATTTTGTTTCCCGGATGAGTTCAGAGATCGCGGAGAGAAACGGGAGGGAGCTTTTTGTTCAAGCTTGCGCCATCTGTCGAAAAAAAAATAACGCCGTGAGGTGATGGATAATGTATTGCCATAATATGATTTGTGATAAATGTGATGTGTAAATTTTAATGAAATCGGAAATTTACGGCTTGAATGTTTGAACTGTAAAGAGAAATTCTGAAATTAAAATTAGGGCATTATGGGGAAACGTTGCTGAAACTTGATATCACGGTTCTTTACAACTTGTAGCTATTGTGCCCTAATATAAAAGGTTTCTAGTTGAAGTTCTGTAAACCAGGTCATTTGAGCAATAATATTTTATCTTGCGATGAATGTATAGCCGGCCGTGTACAGAGATGCATCTGGTTCAAGATTAGTATCATCCTTTATTCACCCTGTATTGCATTGTAAATTGTGAAATTAAGATTCTTTTCTCTTTTACATTTTATGTAGTTCGACATCAGAGAAAAGGGTGGTTTCGTACTCCTGTAGGGTACACAGAAAAACTACACGACTCGATGCAAAATTATTCCTATTGAACGTTTTTTTCTTACTTCTGAAGAGTGGAAAAATTTGGTTACTAGTTTACAAATGCTTATTTTAAAGATATTCTTCTGTTGACGTTAAATAATATACGTGTATTGAGAAACACTTTGTTAAGTAAACACTCGCAGATCAAAATCAAATCGGATCTTGTGCAACGTTTCAAAAAACAGTGGATTGTGAAATCCAGTACAAATCGAATTTCAGCCATTGAGCCCAAAATCGAATTGCATTCCATTTGGATGTTCCCATCTTTTTTTTTAGAGGAGTCGGAATGATACAGTATCGATTTTATTTCAGTTCGAAAAGCAAGCATCCTGGGAACAACTCTGTTGTTTTTATAGGTTCAGAGTTAAAAAAAAAAAAAAAAACTTCTTTTACTCCAATTTGTTATAAATCATGTCGCTGGTCTGAAGGTCTTAACTTTTACAAAATCAGATTGTTCTTCAATATTTCCTTCTTTTAAAAAAAATAAGAGAGTGTTTAAACTAAAAGAAACGGAAGCTTTCCATTTTTCACATACATAAATAACTTAACCAACTTATTCTTTTAACAATTTAAGTTTATTGAGACTGTGATACATTGTTTCTTCACTGTGCTATGAAATTGCACGAAAAGCGCCTTATTTACGAAGATTTTATTTAACTTGCGCGTTATATCATACATTTTAATTGTACCAATTATTTACATTTGGATATCCTCCTCATGTCGCAGGAAACCAATCTGCATTATTACGTTTATTTACATTCTTGTTAACACTCCGTCCCCTGAAAGTATTTAGTATATTTAAGTGTGCCCGGGTTTGTGATTGTAATTGAAAATAATTTTAAGCTGGGCATTCCCGAGAATGCTACCAATGCCATTTGTCCTAAAACTGTTTTTTCCCCACCCATTTTAGTCGAAAAATTAGGCAAAGCATTCATGGATGTTCCAAAGTTTGTTTTGAGACAAGGTTCAAAGTCGCAGAATCATACCCACCCATACTCCTTCCCCCCACAAATGGGGAAATTCGAGTTTCATTTCTACCCTCGTCGCGAGGTGTCAATGTAGGCAAATCCTTTGTTTTGCCACTACCCTCGCAACGCGGTCTTAAATTGGAATTGGCGGATTGAATTTTGGATTTTAAACAGGCCATTCACATCTCTTCCAAAATGGGATTTTTGAAACACGAGAAGGGAAAAGCAGTCGTCAGTTTTAAAAACCGATGGAAATTGTATTGGCGTAGCGGAATGGCAATGCTGGAAATCAAACGAACTCAAAATCCAACACTTCATGCTCCGATTCCAATTTGGGTGCTCGATTAGAGGGTAGCGGCACATCAGAGGATCTGCCTACATTGAGATCTCGCGTCGAGGGTACAAATGTAACTCGAAATCTCTCGCGTACGGGAAGACGAATGTGGGTGGGTAGAATTCTGCGACTTTGAACCTTGTCTCAAAACAAACTTTGGAGCCTCCGTGAATGACGTGCCTCATTTTTCGACTTGAATGGATGGGGAAAAAACCCAGTCTTGGGACAAATGGAATGGAGTACAGATGAATACCCAGCTTTAAGTTCTTTTGAATTCCACCATTTCGAATCATTTGCTCCAAATTTGACAGGTTTTTTACCTTGACGATAGGTTTTCTTTTCCCGTGTTCCAAAAATTCCATTTTGGAAAAGCGGTGGCCTGCTTCAAAAACGTAAAACGGCAATCTAACTTTCGTAATTCAGTAGATAAGTTTTTGAATTTAAGGTGACGTAAAAATCGTTTTCTCTGGATAATATTTCACGAAGTTGCCGTTGGAATTTGTCAGTTACGAAATCAAAAGTCAGTAGTAGACAAAGAGTGGCCTAGTTTATTCTAGGTGCGTTTAGAGGATTTTGTTTGATGCCTATCGATTACGTTTGGTTGCATATCACTTCGGCACCATCGCTTTGACCCCGTGAACTTCTTTATGTAGAAGAAAGTCGAGGGAAGACTATTCTCGTTTTCTTTATCATGTAAAAAATTCCCTCAGCATACAGGAGTGGAGAAAAACATCTTTTACTTTCTGGATAAAATAATTGCTCTAAAGTTGTAAGGGACTGTCACCGTATTTCACTACTCAGTCCCGCATTGCTATTTGTCCCATTTTCTCCCTAAACTCATGGCAGTGGAGACAATTTAAGCAATTTTGATTTGTCATTCTAATTTTAAAATAATTTGCGTCCAATTTTATAATTATATGAAAGATGAAAATGATATAATTAAGATAGTAAAATCAACTTTAAAATATGACTGGATTACCCTTGCATCATTTTTATTACTCCACGTGTTCATTTTGTGAGATTGCTTAAACTTTATCGATTTTTTTTTATCATCTTTTATTTATTTAGCACTTAAATGTCCTGTATCAACGCTTGACAATTATGGCAACCCTAGCTATATCCTGTATATTATTATTGTTGTTAACATCCCTTTTTCTCGACTATTGTAAAGCCTATAGCGATGAATAAGGTATCATTGGATAGGATTTTTTACCGACTTCTGGCATAGCATCATACTCGATTTACGTTAAAACGCATTGTTTGTTTAAAATTTAAATTAAAAGCAGAAGTAAAGCATCGTAGCATAGACATTGTGACGTCATGGATGCGCAGAGGCAAGGTTGAATGTGCGAAAGTTTGCATGGGTTTATCGGTCACTTTACATTCCATGAAAATCCTGGTACTGACAACTCTCTGATTCTGAAACCCTCCGCACGTTTGCGCATGCACCAGGCGGAGTTGATATCATCAAAATAGGAGTGAAGTGAAAAAAAATGATGGAAATGTTTACATCGTATTTAGCGTGACCTAACAAAGATCTCCGGAAATGCGCTCATCTTGCTTATAGGACTGGGCGATGTTAAAGTTTTAGCATCGCGATGTATCGCCACTCTAACATCGTGATATTTCGATACATCGATGTTTCGCATTTACTATTGCCTAATTTTGTATTCTTACACTTGTGAGTGGTTGATAAAGGCATTTATATGCTTGTAATAAACTCAATCCTTAGTTACCTAACAAATAAAGTGTCAAAAAATACTATAAATTTGTCTAGTTATCAACAATAAATCGTATATTAAAAAAAATTAATACGATCTTCTCTTCAACCAAACAAACGATGAACGGCCGGATTGATAATTATACCCTTGTACTTAAAACAACATCAGAAAATTTACACGATTAGAAGAAAGCACGAGGCCACACGAAGTAATGCACGTTTCGATGACTTAGAGATTCAACAACAGACAAAACACTTCGCCTCCTCAATTCTCGAGATGAGTTATTTTCATCATTTTCAATAGCGGTGACATCGGGATTCATCTTGTCAGCACGATCCGCACTGCGCAACGTATGTCTCTGCTTGATGAGTCACGATGGAAGAAAACATGGGGAAAGATACGCCACGGTAATCACTGATGATCGGGGAAATGCCTCGCGCTTGCGGTCATCGATACGCGATCGGGAACAATTGCTCTTCGCGGCGCGTGTGGACATCGATGTCTACGATGCATCGGGAAACATCGTACACATCGCGGGTAAATCGGAATTTCCGATGCTTCGAAAAAAACGACAATATAAACATAGAAAAGGTGTTTGCATAACATGGCAGAATTCCAATTCTTATCTTTTTATTAATTTTAATATACATAAGTATATAGTAGTTTAAATATTTAATCTGCTGAATTGTCAGTAACCTATTGTGCAGTGGATTGAAGTTGTTCAACTTTGTTCGTCAAGTTACACATCATCATAGTTGTCATCAGTGAACTTGAGACCCATATAATGATGATTTGTTCCCGATTTTATAACTACATCCAAATGCGTTTTGTTTTGTGATAGGGTTCTTCCATTTCAAGCAGAATGGATGAATTCGATTGTTCAGAGCTAAACTGAACCAAGTGTTGTGCGATTCATTTCTCAGAAAACATCTCAAAATTGATTAGTTATATTTAAAATAACAGTGGTCTTCTTGTTCTTGCTGCCAGGTGGATGAAATTGAACTATGGATTTATTCATTTTTGCACAGAAAAAAAATATTTCTGTATTACCAGGGCAGTGTTGGTGCAAAATGGGGAAAACATGGACTGGTTTGCTAACTCTGAACCCACCAATTACTAATCATAAATTTAGCTTTCTAATTTGTCTATTGAGAGTAGCAGTGTAGGATCGATTCGAAATAAGTATTTAAGTTAGAACCTTAAAAAAATGTTGCAACTTCAGGAGAAAAAAAATCGAGGTGAAATTTACAACTTTGAGAAGTGCACGTGAATTAATTAGTGGCTTAAGATCTATCTGATGGCTGGACTTTTTGAACAACTTTTTTTTTTTTATCAACCTCTTAATAAATGTGAATGTTTCAATGATTTATAATGCCATTTTAACTAATGAAGTAAAGATATTTTATTAATTATTACAGCAGCAATTTCATTTCTTCAAAGGGTAGAAACTGTATTTTTACTAAGGTGACCAACTTTTTTCCAATGAAAAGGAGGACACAATAAATTGAAGGGAAAAAAATATCGTAAATAAAAGAAACATTTTGTTCATTGCAACAATAAAGCATAATACACTGTAATATGATAATTGCATGCAAGGCAACATTTGTAATATTTAAAATTGTAATTATGCTTACATGCCTATTAATTATTATTTAAATGAGCCCTTTTCCATAGAATGAGGAATATTCTCATTTTATAAATGTATCATCTTCTAACAATTTATCGGAAATATCTGAACGAGAAATATCCTTCATATTGAATTTTACGGCAAGAGTTGCAGTTAGATTGTCAGTATTTAATCACGATTTCTCCCATATCCCAAAATTCATAAGCAATTGATTGACCCTTTCAACTGCTGCATTAGTTCCAGGAGAGTACAACGAAAATTGAACAAGAAGAAATGTATTTTCCCACGGAATATGTTCATTTTTGAAATAATTAATTATTTCCACCCATCTTTTATCAATTTCATAGTGTTTATTTACCCATTGTATTAATTTTTTAGAAATTAAATATATCCAGTCTTCTAATTTTAAATATTGAGAAGGAGGACATGTAGAAGGACAAATTTTGGGGGAGGACAGAACTTCTAAAAGGAGGACTGTCCTCCCTGAAAAAGGTCGGTTGGTCACCTTATTTTTACCCATAATTCTCTCAATACTCATCAGATATGCGGTAAACCTTTGATTAAGACTAGGAATGGCGGTTATTGCAAAAAAAAAAAACCCGGGTTTCTTTTTTCACCTCCGGTTTAACCTGGCAGATGAAACCGCTCAAAATAATTATATATATTTTTCTAAATCAAAGTTTGCGGACAGAATTTATTAATAATAATATACAATAAGTAAGTATTAATACAATAATTAATGTAATAAGTAATTAATACAATATGTAATAATAATAAATGAGTAATTATTGCAATAAGTAAGTATTATAGACAAAAATTTTTAATAACATTGTTTTCAGAAGAAATTAATTCATTGGCCAATATTTATCATCTAATCTGTTCATAAAGACTCTTTCAGCGATGTGTTTATCGGTGAGTCGACACCTCTCATCGGAAACAACATCCTTCAACGTAGATACTAATCTTTCGGATGCCACAGAACTTCCGACGAAAGATAAAAATATTTTGGATACAAAAATCAGACGCCGTTTGCAGACAAAAATTTTTATTAGTATAGTTTTTGTAGGAAATCAATCCATTGGCCAATATTTATCTGTTCATAAAGACTCTTTCAGTAATCCGCCGACCAACAGACGCCTCGAAGAAGCGGCTGTCGGTGATTGGCCTAAGATTATGAAATTCAAAGCTTTTATAACTTGGTAATTTTTAGTCTAGTCGAACCTAAAATCGACCCTATGTTCCAACTCAATTTTTTCCCCCGGTTTTTGGATTTAAAAAAATTAACCGGTTTAAACCGGGGCTAAAAATAACCGAAAAAACCGGTTAATCGAAACAGAAGAAGAAGAAAAAACGGTTTTTGGTTTAAACCAGTAGATTTTTCCCATCCCTAATTAAGACTTCTTTTTTCGAGAAAAGTGGGAAATAATCCGGATTATTCTTCTCCAAAAGGACGATCGAAGCCAACGCAGTTCGTTGTGAATGATGAGGAGGCACATTGTGACGCATTTTAAACCTGCCACGTGCCGCTGACGTCTGTCACTTTTTTTTTAACGAGCTCATTGAATTCCGTTGACGACAGAAGGTCGGTGCGAATACTTCTTGCATTCAACTTTTCAGGCATTAATATAATAGAGCTCTGGACTGACATTTACGAGCTGGAGATTGGTTTCCGTCAGTGAATTTGACCCAGTGCCTCCGCCTTTTAATAGATTGCAGGTGTATTGAGCGCTATTTTTAGATGACCTTAAAAAGTGGAAGTATATTTTTGTTTTAAACATAAATATAACAAATCGATGCCTTGGATGCTGTGTACTGTATTTAAATAAATGGAATAAGAAAATATATAAGGCCTTTGCCATTAATGAAACATTAAATGTTTATTTCAATAAAATAAATCTACATGAATAACTAAATTATTCGGAAGTTTTATATCTTAATTGTCTGAATCAAAGGAAGGTGCACCGAGATTTGTAAGGTCCGTATTGGACTGAGTCGAGTTTCTAATAAATTGCCATTCGAAAAATGCTGCCCTGTGTACTTTTTTTCACTCATTTCATTGTGCTAAATGTGAATTTTAACCCATTCGCGCGATAGTCCTTGTGCATATTTTGCGGACAAAATGCGCTTAAGCAATGCAGTATAGAAATTTTCAAAAATTACTGAAAAACTGACTAGATGACATGGTGGTATGGTAGTACAAAGAAAAACGAGAAATATAACGTGTTACTTACTTATTAATGATAAATTTTAGAAAAAAAGTCTAATAAACAAAAGACATTATATTAAAGTATGTTATTGCTTTCATTTTCATGCAAGTGTACTTAGTTTATTTCATTGTGATACTTTTTGAAGCATTCTGAAATATGTAAAACACCAAACAATATTCACTCTCCCAAGTGGTTTCTTTCCTGTTTCTGTGTTTTGAACAAATCTTGCATATGTTTGTAGATTGGTTTTTACTTTCGGTGGGTGAATTATTTGAAATCAATCGCAATACGCATATCGTTAGCCAGACTATTATCTTGAATACGTAAGTGCATATTATTGCCGCACAAATATACACCACGAGTCTGATTCCTTACTCTGCGCGAAGGGTTTAAAGTAATGCCTTTCATTTCTGAGTACAGGTTTAATCATTGCGTTATCTTTTGATTACAAGTGTTACGCTTCGTGAGTGTTACTTGTGAGGAGTTTTTTTCTAAGGACTTGCTGGATGTTTTCATAAAATTTCTGGAAAGTTAAATGCGAATAAAAACCCACATTTCATCTGTTCAGAATAAAATAATTTAGGTGATTTTTTTTTCTTTGTATATTATCGAAATGAATTTATAAGAGATTTGATTGCGGAGGTTGAAGTGATTATCTCTCATCGGGATTTGCTTAATACACGGTTGCACTTAAGTCTACCGATTACAGTAAAAGTAAAAGAAATCGTAAACGGGCAAACTATTTGTTTGAAGGTCGTTTCCACAGTAAAAAGTATTCTATTGCAGGAGAAAAGAAATTAAATATATGGTATGCATCAGAATGTACTGCAATGAACTTTGGCATATTTTCTCGGTATGTTTATTGATGGGGCATAGTGGGAACCTCAAAAGCTTCGGCTTAGGGGTCGGCTCAGGGGTTGTCCTTCTTCATCTGACCATGGTTCAAAATGTCTAGATCCCTCCCAAAATAGCACCCACATTAGATCCGTCGAAGGTCAAAGCCCTCCCGCTGGTGCGGTGCGGAAGTTTGGAGAGGGGTGTCGGCTCAGGGGTCATCCTTCATCTGACCATGGTTCAAAATGACTAGATCCCTCCCAAAATAGCTCCCCCGTGTTCCTTCGAAACGGGTCGTTAATGAAACTAAACACGCTCCTGTGCATTCAACGTTCCGAAGCATATCAATGTTAAATACTGGCCGGCTGCTTATTTAAAAGTAAACAGATAAAAAATCACTAAAAGAAGAATAGTAAGGAGAAAAATTAAGAACATTTCCTTCCCCCCATTTTCCCCCTGATTTTGTTTTTAGTTATTCTTTATTTACGATTCGAGTTCAAAAGTGGGGATTTTACCCTCTAATAAACGAAGTATACAAAAAAAAAAAAAAAGGTATTGTTATCGTCAAAAAATTTGATTTCAAGATTTTGATACTGTTCAGCAACGGATTCCGAGACTACCACTTTTGGACGATTTTTCACCGGAAAGGGGTGTCAGGCAATGAGTCATATGAGCGCATTTCCGGAGTTCTTTGTTAGATCACGCTCAGTAAAATGTAAACATCACCCTTCAATTCTTCACTTTCCCTCTATTTTGATGAAAATAACTTCGCCCGGCGCATGCGCAAAAGCGCCTGGGGTTTCCTAATCCGTTGCTAAACAACGGATTAGGAAACGGAATACGAGGGGAAAAAAGTTTTGGGGATTATGTCCGTTTGTATATGATCAAAATAAAAATGCAAACGAGCTAAGTGAAAGGCATTTGGAACATGGTCTTGACACCTAAATTGTGTTTCTGTATCAAATTTTCGACAAAATCCATAGATGGAGAAGGTTCTTTACCTAAATACAAACGCGATTCGCTTTACTTAATGACGAAATTAAACCCAAAATGCACCATCCTTGAGGAAAATATGTGAGAGAATCGAGAGGAGAGCACTTCCACTGGTTTAAAATTATATTATAAAATATATCGAAATAACCCTACTAATCTGAAAGTCAGACACACCTCTGTGAAGATTCAGTGTTTCTGTGATAAACAAGGGCCAATATTGGATCCTTGCCAAGCTGCCATTGTTGGCCTGTGTAGTTACTGGAAATACTTCACTCTTTTTTATTTGAAAGAAGGACATAAAAATGTTTTAGTAGAAAAACTGAAAGATACCGTATACATTAGGTAATGAATTCGGTTTTAGTATCATTTGAAATCTATCTAGGTACCTCACTAAAATATATAACAGTAGAGAAAAATAATTACCGTGAAATCTTTTGCAGATTATTTTAATATCTTTTTTAAATTAGAGAGGTGGGTGATGGATTATACTCACTTTGCTCTCCAACCACTGTTGTTTTTGATGGTAAAAAGCTTCAGTGAAAAACATGAGTAGATGCAATTCATTGAACAGATTTTAGACATTTTTATGTTTCTGTTGATTGTAAGTATAATCTCGCAAGAGAAAAAAAGTAAATTTGAAAAAAATCATGATAGGCTCTTCATAGAGTTGTGTTGAATACCAGAAAAATTGTTATGCTCATTTCTTTACAGATGTTGATGTTTATTTTCAATTTAATGAAAAATTTACATCAGTATGGCGCATTTTCTGATAAATCTAAAGAATCATCTTAATTACTTTCTTTTATTCTACGTACGTTAATCAAAAAAGTTAAAATCCAAATAAAACATTATAAAATTTCAACTGGCATAAATTACAAGAGGGATGGGTACCAAATACGTCTCTTTCCCGCCAAACCGACATTGCTCAGATAGCAGAACCAACTTTTTCATCATTGTCTGAAGAGAACTGCTTAGATTTCATTGTCTGAAGAGAACTTGCTTCTTGATTTATAGGATAAGGAAGCAATCACTAGAAGTCAAATCTGGCCTATATGGGAAATGGCACCACGCATCTCACTTGAAACTTTGCCTCAAATCTTGAGGCACTGCAATTCTGCCTGATAAAAGAAAACGCCAATATTTCTCTTCTGCTGATTGCATGTTCACCTTAAGCTCCAATAATCGGACGGTGAATTTCAAACATTTTTAGTGCATAAGAAGCTTGTTAAGCTTCTCACTTCAACGATTCTCGACATACCAATTGCTATAACTCGTTTAAAATTCATTGAAATTAGCCAACAGCTACACTGGAACTCTACCACCTTCTGTTGCCTTCCATTCTCACATTTTTCTTTTTGTACGAAAGAAGTGTGAGAAATTGCTAAACATTCTTTAAGTTCTGTGTTCCACATTTTACTTTACTTCATTAGTCCGAATTATCGCATAAATATGGCTCTGGCAGTAATTCTGCGTTGAAAAACTTGCCACGATTCATCTCTCTGCTTATAAAATTTGTACTGGAGTTTTTCGCCATCTCCGGTCCAAAGCTTATATGTGGCATGTCATCAACTTCCACTTTGACGTCGCCAGAAATTATTTTAAAATTTTATCCGCGGCAAGGCACCCTTTACGGAATACCACTGTCAGTCAATTCTTGGGATCGATTTTATAATGCTCGTCCCAATACCATCCGTCCCTTTTTTGAACGCATAAAACCTCTCATTTCTGACACACAACTTGCTGATACAAGAATTCCACCAGCTGAGCCTTTCTGCTTTCCTTCATGAAATGCAACATCCGTTGTCTGTATCATCTCCTTCATCAGAATTGTCCGTTGTCTGTATCATCAGTTTCAATAAACCTCATTTTGGTCCATATATGCTTCAGCAACTGTTTCTTGCTCATCGTTCCCAGTACGATAACTATAAAGCAATTTTTACGGATTGCTGGAGGTTGGTTTCGGAGCTATTATTGGCAATGCCTATTAGAGCCACATTCTTCCAAGGTATTGTTTAATATACGCCGCTGAAGTGACTGCTATTTTGTATACACTTCAGTGTATTTCTTCATGCGACTACCGCAAATTTTGCGTGCACACCCTATGAGCGTTAGCAGTAACTATGAAGTTCTGATTGCTCATGTCACCCTATCGTCGTACAAATTATATAACAGCTATCATCACTGAAGAACAGAGATTATAACATAACGTTCTGATGGGTATCCGGCTAGGTTGGATTCTCGGACTATGAACTTGTAGATCGCCCTTCTAAATCAGCTTCAGTACCTCTCCCTTTCTGCCGCCAAACTTGGATTTTCTCAAGTGGTAACTCATCAAATTTAGCATTAGATTTAGCGCAGTTCAGAACTGGTAGGAAGCCAGCTTAACGGTAGAAGAAAGAGTTGTGAAGTTGATGTAGAACAATATCACTGTGTAGGTTTTTTTTCTGATCAGTCACACAAACACTAAAAAGAAGAGAATTGTACTCCGGAGAATGGCAATAAAAATCAATATATGAAAGAGCTTCTGTTGTCTTCTGTGTGATGGGCAAGGAAAAATGTGTACCAAGGAGGACTAGATTCGTGGCCAGGTGGCTCAAACTACGGAGAGTACTCAGACTTGAAAATATTTTTATCCCGAGATATACCAGCTAGTCTTTAAATAAATGAACGAAAGTAGACAAGATAATACTTGAAGTTCAATCAAAATATGCGCCTTTGGATGCAAATATCCTCCCCTTTTTTTATTATCTCATGAGTAAAGCAATTTTTCCCCTCATTTTATCGTTGTTGGAAAAATCAAAACATTTCAAATTTAGATCATTTTTTATAGCCTGACAGTAATGAAAAAATAAAGGATTAAAGGTAAGGGGTTTAAAAAACGTTCTTAATTAATCTTATTGATCTAATTTTGTTGCAAGAAAAAGTGTATTTTAAAACGAACTTTTCCTTGATATGAAAGTACACAGAAAATTCTAATACTTGAGTCAGTTTGAAAGAAAAAAGCAGACTTCCTTTCTTACCATATTTTGTTAACCTGGGGCTATTTTTCAAATACATGCGGGAAAAAGCTCTAAGTTATTTAATCAATGTCTAATAGTTTCTGGGTTGACACATGAAGGCATCAATCATCTTTGGAAAAAATCATTGTAATGATGCGTGCGTTCCCTTCTTCCGTTTCGATAACAGTATAATTTATTAGATTTAAAATCTTTTTTTTTTTCATGTTTATTCGCTGCCTCTGTAAAGAAATTTTCTGTGTGATTTGTGGTTAGACTTGATGTGTTTTATTGAAAAAACTTAAATTACCTACGAAGACGATTTTCTTAATTATTTTTACTTATTACTCTTTAAGAAGCTGGAAGTAGTACAAATACTAGCAAACCTTTCACAACTCCAAAATGTTGATACTTTGCATCATTTGAAGTTGCGAGTCATATTTCGACATTTTTTAAATTATGGTTCGCAACTTCAAATAAGGCTGAGTAGAAAAATTTTGTTTGCTTATGTCCATTTTGACGTCATAGATAGTTGAAAATCGAGTCGTATTCCAAATTTTAACCTGTAATTGATATTTTCCAAACAGATACTCGCAAACCTTTCACAACTTTAAAATGTTTTTACTTTGCCGCATTTGAAGTTGCGAGTTATATTTCGAGAAGATTTTTTAAAATTATGGTTCGCAGCCTCAAATAGGGCTGAGTTATGTCCATTTTGACGTCATAGATCGTTGAGAATCGAGTCGTATTCCAAATTTTAACCTTTAATTGATATTCTCCAAACAGATAAAAATTTGCTACCTAACACAATAAATGAAATTTCAAAGTGCGAATCGAAATTTCTTACCCTGCTGAACATTGAAATGGAAGATGGAATTTTTTTTTCTTTCAAAACGGTCGTTTATAAATGTATACTATATCTATATGTGTGTACTTTTTACACATGTGTTTAAAATAAGGAGAATTTTCAAATTTCGGAAAATATAATGTACACATTTTAAGGAAATTTGGTATGGATCGAAGTTAAATAGAAATTTATACCATGTCTAACTGTCTTCACGTGTCGCGTCATGACGTCGTGCCAAGGCTCATTGGAGGAGTGACCATGAACTCAGTTGTCAGATCGGAGATATAAAGCGACTCTGATATGTGATAGCGTTCCTTCAAACCATGACATCTCGCGCATACGCTCAGACGAGCCGCGATTTAGTATGGACTCACCTTCTTGACGTACCTTCTCTGAAGAGAACTTGGATCTCTATACGCTTTCACCGATATCAGAAAAAGGATCATGCTTAAATGAACTATCGTTTCGAGCGTCCCACACGTCTTGACGTGTTTAACAGAGGCTCTCAGAGTGAGAAGACTGAGCTTCTGCAGTGTCCTGTATGGCCAAGGCGCGTCGAGTTCGTCTGGTAAGCGATTATATTCGAAATTGAGGATGTTGAGCGGGTCATTTACCGTTGTCTCACTATAATCTCTTAACACGGGAAGGAGAAACCAATTGGCAGTTTTAAAAACCGGTGAAAATAGGCATAGGGAATGGAAGTGGTCCGAATAGTTTTAAAGTCTGATTGAATGGGCTGATGGCCTTTGAGGACCTCAAGGTAAAGCTAGCGGCAAAACAAAGGATCTCACATTGGACCTCGCGCCGAGGCTAGAAATGAAACTAATAATCCGCCGTGTTGGGGAGAATTCTGCGACTTTGAACCTTGGCTCAAAACATACTTTGTAGAACATCCGTGCATGTTTTACTAATTTTCTAAAATGAGGAATACAAACCAGTTGTTGGGACAAATGGCTTAGCCTTTCTTCTCGTGAATGTCCATATTTATAAGAATGGAGTATGAGTCTTTAGAATTAAACCTTATTGGACATGTCTGAAACGTTATTAGGAAATCAGTTGCACTTATCCCCTTTCATCCAGCATCTAAGAACTGTTTTGCTGCAAGATTGGGGCCAAATGCCAAGGGGTCTCATTCACTGCCTCATTTCCAAATGGCTGTTGCCGTGTGAGAGTATGACTGTGGATGGGACCATCACCACATTGTAAACAAATTTATGTCTGATCAACCACCTTTTAGTTTTGGGGTATTCTTGATAATAGATTTGTATCTGCGTATATGCGGTGTACTTTTTTCTGTAACTGTTCATCATCCCAAGTTTCATTGAATTTTGTGCATTATATTTTCAGAAACTTGACAAAATGGATCCTTAAAGTGTACATCCTTATACAGTTTCCCATTTCTTAACGAGGATGTTGAGAACATGGCTCTTATCTACTGCGTTCAATCAGAGGATGTTAGATTTCAGTCAGCAAAAAGAATGAAGAATATTTAAAATATGACTATAAGAATCACGGATGGTGTTTAAACTATCCTTCTTTCATGTGTAGCAAAAACGAGAGGAAATAAAGAAATGATTATTAATTTTTCTTTTTTATTGATATGTCAAATAGGCACTCTAACCGGAGAGTTTTCTGATTTTCGATTTTTTCGTTGATTTATTAAATAAAATGGATCATTCCAAATATAAATTCAAATTTAAATTTTAAAATGTTATAATTATTTTTTATTTTTCTAATCATTTGAGCCTTAAAACTATGGTCACTAAAACTTTGTTATTTAACATTTTCCTTTTGAAGAAACACCTTGTCAATAACTTCCAAACAATTTTGAGGTCACATAATACATATACAATAAAACACCGTTTATACGTTTCATCTATATGTCGTTTCATTACGTCCTGATTCATTCATATTTGTTATAATGATAAATATGTCATTTATACGGCACATAATCTTTTTATACGTCGTCTTCCATCTTTCTAAAATTCGCTCATTTTCTGCTTTAGTCATTTCTCTGTTCTTATTTAGAGGAACGTCCTTTTCCTCTCTGCCATTTCAAATAGCAACATACAGCATGCACATAAATCTAAAATAAGAAATGCACAATTAGAACTCCATATATACAATATAGGTTTGATTTTTCTAACATTTTGATAAATCTTCAATTTTATTATTGTTTTAGCGCTGTAAATGCTACTTGTAGTAATAGGACTAGTACTGCCTTTAAAAAACTGTAGATTTTTTACTCTTCAAATGAATTTGCATTAAGGTAGCATTACATTTGTATAATCAAAGTTGTTTATTCAGAGTTTTCGATGTGCGTCGTTTTTTTATACATCGACGTTTCTTTTTATACTTGTTTTATTCAGTCCGCAGAAAGACATTATAACGGTGCTTTCTGTATATTTTTATTCATTATCTCTGAATTTTATTTGTTTGATTTTACAGACTTTTCTAATGCAGTAGATATGATTCGTTAAACCGATGCATAAATAAATTTTTTGTTGAAAAAGTTTGGCCGCTGTTAAATCTTAACGATGCTATCGTCTAGCGCTCCATTATCTGCGTTGTGACGAAATCTGAAACGAGATTTCATGCCAGAATCATAAGAATCGAGTGGGATTTCCACAATTTATCACTAGTAAAGGAATAAAGCAAGTAATCGCTCAAAGTTTTCTAATAAGAATGGTAAGTATTCGATGGACAAGAGAAAGCAAAAAGTGACCAGACGTAACATAAAAGGAAGCACTTCTGTGGTTATTATAAATACAACACGGTACTGTTGGAAGAATGGCAACTATCAAAACACAACTCGCTGAGGGTTTTCGTTGTTTTCAAAAGCAGTATTTCTTTCCTTTCTGAATGAAAGTAATGAGTAAATTTCTAGCTTGAATAACATTTTTGAATGAGTGGATTGTTATCATTTTTGAAAATTTTTGTCCATAGACACTTCAGTTGTATGTCGTGTCTCAACTTAAATGTCAATAAGTAACACTTATATTGTATTTATTGAATGGAGTAAGAATATTCAGATTAGAGTCAAAAATTTGATAAATTAATTTGAGATTCCTTCACATTATTTTTAAAAAGTTGATTTCTAATTTTATAGATTTTTTTTTTAGCATCATGTTAGTGTATATAAGTTTTCAACTCCATTGTTGTTATGGAATAATAAATTTTTTTTGCTCTTAAAAAGATTGAATTATAAGCAGAAATTGTTTGTAATTTCAAATTAATAAATGTACAATATGTGAAGTCTCTCAATTCACTGCTTCGTATGAAATGTCAAATTTCTAAAAAATCTTATATTGGACGCTTAACATATTCATATATAAATTTCATTATTTCTTCTTTTTAATAATATAAACGTCATTATGGCATTTGCTTTACATTTTTAAAATTTTGAGTCCTCCTTGAATAAGTTTTCTCGTCTATTTCTAATTCCAGTGTAATTCTTACTCAGCAGTTTTGTCTGTCTGTCAAAATTACTGCATTGTAGATATAACTGAAAACGGCAGCGTCTTTTCGTCCTGGACAAGCGTGCAACTACTGTTTAAATACAATATAAAACTCCAGGGACTTGTTTGCGTACATTCTATTAAGGTATCCATGACGTCTGAAAACCCATTTTTGACCGAAAATCATAATTTTTTTTTAATGTCTTATCTGAAAGCCTATTGTGTTTAGTTTTCAAAACAGTTTTTATTTACATCTATGATGATCAGAAGTGAAATTAGAGACATTTTAGTAAAATTGACAGTTGAAAATGGAGTGGTAAATAATACGATAAAGAAGCATTTTTCATTGTTTTACTTTAAGATATTTAAATTTTATTGCTTATTTTTGTTTGTACTATTTTAAATATACTAGGTATTATTTGAAAGATTTTCTTTGGAATTTCTTTGTTCTATGACATTGTTGCAAATTTAGGTAATTTTGAATCATTGCAGTATCTTGATTCTCCGTTAATGATGTAATTTTTGATAATAAACGTAGGAAAAGTACATAAATTGTACTTAATGATGAATGCAATCACTAAAAGTATCTCTAGATCAACTAAAAGGCATTTGCAGTTATTTGACTGAAAACAAATCAAATCTATCGATGGCGGCTGAATGATAGAAAACGATAATGACACATATAAGGCTCAAGAAGAAAACGACAAAAAAATTTTCCAATCACAAAATTTTGAAAAATGTGCTAAGGTAAAAAAACTAAGGACTAGCCTACAAAACTGGGAGTATTTAAGAAAATTTCTTTTTCTTCTCATTGTAAATTAAAAAACATAAACTTTAAACTCATTTTTCTCGAAATGTGGATTTTTTGTAAAATTTTCATTTTTCAAACATCGATAACTAAAATTCAACTTAAAATATCCGTCTCAAATTTGGCATACATATTATTTATTATATTGTCTAGGTAATGAACCAAAATATAAGTGAAATAATGCTCATTAAAAAAGTTATGTATCTTTTAGGTTTAAAAAAGGCCAAAATTCTTTAAAATTCTGATTTCACACTAAAACTCTTATAATTTACATGTTTTAGATATATTGCAAAACTTTTGCTTCAGGACCTAGCCATTAGTTGAAGGGATTATATATACTAAAGGATTCATCATTCTGATAATTTCTTTTGAACGAGGGTGTTTGAAAAGGTCAAATTTAGTGCAAAAAAAAATCAAGTTTTTTCAAATTTTTAAAATATATTTAATTCATTTAACTTTTTCCATGATTTATTAAGTTTTAACATAAATGTCATATAAAAATACAAAAATATTGCTTCAAATATCATTATTTAAAAAAAAGTCGAACGTAGTCGGATACCTTAATAACAGAATTCAATTTCTGCATACCAACAGTAGTTATGGTATAACGAAAATGCCTCCTTTAGCTAGGGTTTAGTGCGACACAAGATTGAGTCATTTAACCCTTTCTGCATACTGTATCAGATTTGATACATATTTATTTTTTCATGTTAATAATGAATAGAAATTTTTTTATCCACTTTTTCTAATCTGGAAACGCCGTATCAGATTAGAAACATTATAAAGACAGTCCATTCACATGTCTTCCAAAATGGAATTTTGGAAGAGGATGGAAAAACATCAAGGTCGAAAACCTATGGAATTTGGAACAAATTATTCAAGAAATGATGGAATCTACAAATGAACCATGCGCCAATTCCAATTTGAGGCCCTCGATGTGAGGCAGGCGATCAAAGGATCTGACTAGATTGAGACCTCGTGAGAGGCTAGTAAATCGGAAATCCGACGAGTGGGCGAGGGAGGAATAGGAGATCGAGAGACTACGGTGCGCACTTTGGCCTAGAATGACGTGCGTAATTTTTCGATTGAAAAGGGGAGGAAAAAAAACAGTTAGGACAAATGGCATAACTAGCCTTCAAGTGGAATGCCCAGCTTAAGAGATCGGATAATAATCATGTTCCATTTTCATGGACACACAGGTACTATTGATAAGTCTGTAGTAGTCAGTTATTCAATCTCTGATACACGTATTGACATATTTACGCAGTTTTAGCATTTAAAGGAATCTGATCTTTGATGGTTTCATCAATTGCTTCTATAGGTATTTCACCTTTGATATTACTTTTAAATTACTTTTTTATATAAAATAAAAAAAAAAAGATATGGATAAAAACGAAATAAAATCTTTATAAAAAAGAAATGGTTTTGATACGTTCATAAAATTCAATTTAATAATGTCACAATTTTATTTTGATTTTTTTTTGTGTATATTCTGATATATGTGAAATTCCCATGCCAAAACATTTTTTATTTTTTTGAAATTATAAAATCGTGTATTGAAGGGTTAAACAAAACCTAATCTGGACCCCTTCTCTTATTTCGACATGCAATAATTTATAAAGTGCGTGAAAGTGAATATTAGAAAAATTGCAATTTAGACACACTCTGGATAAAATTTTAATTCCTGTGAACAGTGAATAAAGTTGGAGTTCTTTAATAAATATTTACATTACGAAACAATAAGTAATTACTTTCTATTTAAAATAATTGTTCACCAGTTTTTAACAGTATCCAGAAATATGCGGGAAATAAAAAAAAATGAAATAAATTGATTTTGAGTCTGAAAAAAAAATGTTACCGTATTTCTATAATCAATCGTAATTAAACATTTGCAAGCCAATTCTTAATTAATATCAATAAAGATAAGTACAACTTTGTAACAAATTGGTTAAAGATTCATTGAAATATCATTATCACTCACCTTTCTTTCATCTGAAATAGATATACTACGGAAAAGATCCATCCTATTCGTCCGCGAAGGATTGTGTGGGCATACAAATCATTTACATCAATCATTGAGCTTTGATCGGTTGTGTGCTAAAGAATAAGTCTTCTAGATGCATTATTAAATGGTAAAGGAAATTTACTGTTGATAGAAAAATACATAATCAAAGATTTGAACGATACAATAATACAAGTAGATAGATGATGATTAAGTAATTCAAGAAAATTCTCTCACATTTATATACCACACTCCTAAAATGCCAACTTGATTTCTAGAAAACAAATTTTGATTTTCGTCTGGCTGCCGAATCTTCTAGTAAACTATACATCGAGCAAACTTACAGAACACCTCCGGCTAAACAGATGATTGATTAGGCGTTAATGAGCGGCCACCAAATGCTGCACAACAAGTGTTACACAACACATCTTCGATAAGTATGTGCGGGTCCAGTGGCGCGTAGTGACGGAGCGGTTTGGCAAGGATAAGTCACCCGGCGCTAATCTTAGAGGTGTCATGGAGTCAGTGCGTTTATACCACTTTTTAAAACCAAGTATAATGAGAGAGCGAAAAAAAATATGCTTAATCTGGGGCGCCAAGCCACTGATGACGACTAGAGGTCGAAAAAATCATAATAAGCCCGGCATCATTTACCCTCGTTACGCCACTTGTGCTAATTCGCTCTACACCTTACAACCTGTGGTACGATGGCAACCCTATGAGGGAACTAAGAGCATATATGGAATACGCAAAATCAAAGTTGTTAATGGCGAAAGCAAAAGAAAACGCAAAGGGATTAAAAAAAAAAAAAATAGAAATTCCTCCAAGTGAATACGCTTCTATTTAATAACTATATCAGTTGGATATATGGTTATTATGAAATGAAACTTTTAGCTATCCTTATAGGGTTAAAATAGAGATCATACGTTACAATACTGGTTTCATTTGCTTTGGCGTTGAACTAATACTATTGTAAAAAATGGGATAATATGTAAAGTCAAAATAAGTTCTGCAAATGTGTTATTAATTCGAGTCATTTCACTTTTTAATAACCTTAACATTATTAATAAAACTTCCTTCATAGATGAGTGGTTTTTTTTTTTTTGGGGGGGGGGGGGGTTGGATATGACAGTAGGGTGCGAAAACAAAAGAATCAGGGTACGCGACGGAAGAGAAAGTTTGGGAATCTCTGCTCTACCTTTTGATGAGTGAAGAGTGGTGTTAGTGATTACGGGTAATCAGATTTGCAGATCGATTATGTAAATCAGAAAGGGTACAGAGGTGAAAACTTCAAAGGCATAATATTTAAACATTATCGAACGTCATTACGATTTTTGATATTGAGTTCCAATCTGGAGAGACTTTTGAGGTATTGGGATTTCTTTATTAACTCAAATCATAGACTTTTGTAAGAAACAGTATATTTCATTTTTGTACCTAAAATCTTTTAACTATAAAAAATACTGACCCAGATCCATTTATACGTTTACACAAGATCGAGTCGCATCTTCAGGCCGAACTAATTCCCGTCAATCCATTTTTTCCCGTATCGATTCAGCCACCAGATAACACCCTCATAAAAATATTTATAAAAGGAGAAAGGGACAAAACATTCCATTCCGCCTCTTTAATATAGCGACTTCCG
>BGPR01017137.1:0-33153 GCA_013235015.1 Araneus ventricosus
TACAGCAAGCCGTCTTTATACCAAGCCGGAATAAAATCTGTCCTCCGGATCAGCTATATCCCACTATCTACTTCTAATGATTTCCCTCTTTCTACTAGTCCGGAACAAGATGTGTCCTGGGACTGACGGGCGTAGGATACCTGGGAGACTCATTATCCGGAGGACACATCTTGTTCCGGAATGGTAGAATGGGGAAAAGCATTAGAAGTGATGGGAGATAACCAATCAGGAGGACAGATTTTATTCCGGCTTGGTAGAAAGACGGCTTGCTGTATGGTTACCTTCGAGAAAAACGCTTTCGCCAACAGGTGGAGGATTCGTTTATTCGCCAAGAATAGGATGCATTTTTCTAATGCTTGCATGCATTTGCATTTGAGTATCAGTTATAGGGAGTAGTGTTTGCATGGCGAAGCTATGCCTTATGCAGACGTTTTCTTATTTAATGACTTGATTATAACCTAATATAAATTGATCATGTAAACACAAAATTAAATTTTACGATTCTTATTTTTTATTGGTATGCAAAATAATTATATGAATGAAAATATGCTTTGTTGAGCGTGAAAAAATAGATCTTATGCAGGGCGTTCTCTTTTTAATAAAATTTCAATAAACTAATTCGATTTTATTATGTAAACACATTTAAATTTCATGCATTTTATCTTATATTGATTTGCGAAATGTAACCCTGAATGTTTGTACAGGACTTTGAAATGAAGGTTTTCATTTTAATAAAAGCTATAAACAGTGCTTTCATTCTTGCAGTATGGCTGTGCTCAATTTGTTCCTTGGGAAGTATTTTAATGTCTTTTATTCGATTTACTAATGGTATAGAATATTAAAAATGCATTTTAGTACACTTAACATAGTTTAATTATTGTTGTTGGCAAATGCACATATAATGTATTTGTATTTTAAAATTTGCATTTAATTAAACTTTTAATATGTTGCTTACAGTTTTTACAAGTCATTGTTTTAAAATTCATTAAATGAGAAAATGTTAAAATATATAAAATATACACTGTGGAATTTTTTTAAAAAAATTGATGAATAAAAATATTTATTTTTTTTATCCATGTTTCACTTTGTTTTTAATATTAAATCTATGTTTCTGTGAAAGAAATATAATGACCAGATATCTTAAAAGAACTATGAAAATTATTAAATTTACACATTCAAATAAACACATTATAGTTTCACCAAAAAAATTAAGATTAAAATTTAATTAAATGTTGATAACATTAGCAGATTAAATAACAAAATTTCAGTACACTTTCATAGGCAGTGAAATTTAAAATATTATTTGTGATTAAAAGTTAAGTGATCAATTACTTTACTGTTCATTTCATTTATTCTAGTAAAACAATAAATACAACCCAAAAGTAAAAAATTGCTATTTAATGAAATGAAAGAAAATTTTGTGAATTTTGAAAATTGCTTCTCTTTTCTTTTACATGTATTGACTATCCCAAAGTTTTCTTTGTTTTTTATATGCAGAATGCATTTATTTATATTAATCAAAACTCCATAATGTTAATAAATTTGTTCCAAAACGCAATGTTCTACTTTTATAATTATATATAAAAGCAGAAACTTAAAATTCAGCTGGAATATTATTTTTAGTCAAAACAAACTAAAATTGTTTATGAATATATGTAGTATTCACAGTTTATTTATTCTAAATTAATATAATGAAATTTTCAATTAATATTCAAAACTAATTACTTTTTCTTCCATATTTAAAAGTCATTAATTGAAAAGGTTTACATTTTCCTCTAGAAATTATCTGTCTCAATAAATGGAAAATATAATATCCTATTCCTTTTTAGTTTCATAGCAATTTTTCATGAAATGGAACAGTGATTTGTTTCCAGAACATGCATAATTACTATAATACAATAAATGTGCTTCAGTTAACTAAAACACAGGCAAAATGAAATATATTTGTTCCAATGTATAAATACATTTTAAATGTTCTAACCATTTCACAATCACACTTCCAATACAACATTTAAAAAAGTTTTATTCACAAATAAAATTGGTTCTTAGCAAATGAAAGAAATCTCCGTTAATTGCTCCAAAAAAGGTATTGGGTTGAGTTTGTAATTCTCACTTATTTTATATTAATTTCATCAATTATTTTAAATGTTATTTTTGAATGGATGCAGTACTTAATCTGAATGAAAAAGTATCATTAAAATGGAATTTTGTATCGTATTTTACCAATTTATTTAAAATCTTGTATCAAACAATTGAAATTTTTAAAAAGTTTTCAACTAGCTATTGATAGTTTTTGCCTATAAGGTGTCACCAAGAACTGTTAATGAGGAAGATTTTTGCAGTTATTTTTACAATTAGTACATTGGGTCAAGGTGGGGTAAAATGGGTAGTCAAAATATATGGCTTACAAAACAACAGATTTTTATTTATATTTGTATTCTTTTGAGTTGGGGTATTAGAGTTAGCTGTCCTGACTTCCATTCCTCAACAGATATTTTTTTCACAGTTTCTTTATATGTGAGTGTGTTAGCACATTAAACTGAAGTGGACAAGTTTATGCCATATGTTATTCATTCTAACTTTCACTTCTAGGACCTCTTTATTAAGGAATTCTTATTATAATGATATAATATCTTTCTCTTTTTTTTGGACATTTCTGCTTCAACTTGCAGCTAAGGAAAAAACTCCTTTTTTTTATCTTATATTTAGAAAATTGGTATATGGTTAGGCTTAACATTCTGCATCTTGTGTAGGATAGATACAGCATTATTTTTTTCTCTAAATAAATTATTCATTCATTATTAATTGAAAATTAATGAAACATAAATATTCCATATCATAACTAGTTAAAAATCCTGTACATAAAGGATGAGGAAAATTAATAGATTTCTCTCTTGAAGAGAAGCGCATTATTGTTTAATCTTTAAAACTTATGGCAAGATTTGGTTTTCAGAGGGATCTATTAAAAACAAAAATTACAAAAGCAATTTGTAAAAACAACAACAAAAGGAGATTTTTGTAAACTAAGGGAATCCGAAAAATTAAAGAAAACTAAAAATGTTAAATTTTCCCTAAGAAAAACAAGTGAAAAAGTAAAAACTTTTTAAGAGAGAAGGAAAGATTAATAACATACAAGTTCTAAGAAAGAGAAAAACGGCTAATAATTTAAATAGAATTAATTATATGTGTATCATATAAGAAGAAGGAAAAGAAATTGTATCGAATAAAAAAAATGGGAGCTGAAAACAGGAATGTCAGAAGAAACCGCTAAAAATATAGAAAATAGATGAAAATCCTAAGCTTGTCTATGCGCTGCACGAGTCCACAGACAAAGCGAAATGGGAAAAGAAAACCCTAAACCCTTTATTCAAGCTGGGGGGAAAAAACCACAAAACAGCAGTTTGAAAACACACAAAAATATACACACAAAAAACAATATTCACCTACACAGTAATGAAATAATAATAATTAAAAAATTAAATGAAAAACGGAGTTTCACATAAAATTCACGTCGATGAGAAAAAGTATGAACTCTTTCCTGATGAGACGGTTCGGAAGTACGCGGAAAAGACAGAACAATACACAAATGAAGAAACTCAAATTTACATAAACACACATTCACAAGTAAAAAAGAGTGAAATGAGCTAAAAGTCAAGATTAAAAAGAGAGAAATCACAAAATACACTCATTAAAACAAATACAAACATTCAATCTCTCCAAAAATTCAAGTGCTTAGTACTCCCTCTCCCATTCCCTTTTACAAAAATCTCCTCCCCAATTTCCACATTTTACTGTATGATTAAGAAACAAAGAAAAGAAAAGGACCTTATACATGGGAAGCTGGGGACAAAGTATGGAACAAAAACAAAGCAAAGCAAAAAACATGAAATTAAAAAAGGAGATATACAGAGAAAAAATCACGAAAAGAGCTGTTCTGTCTGGAGACCACAAGTCATTTCATCCTATTGGTGTAAAATGCCCCGTTTTATTAGGACCTAAACTGTTGCTTCAAAATATTTGGAAAATGAAAATAACGTGGGAAGATGAAACTACAAGAAACGCGTTTTTGAAGTGGTTAAAAAATATTGCGTGCACTGAGAACATATAATTTCCCAGGTATTTTGGTGCTTAAAATATTGAACACCGGTCATTAAATTTTTTCTGTGATGCTAGGAAATGCGATTATGTATCTACTGTTTTTCTTGGAATTGTCACCACAAATAGTGATAAAGTTTATTTCCTGCAGAAATCGAGTAGCTCCTACACAAAAGGGAGAAATCACCATAGCTCGACTTCAACTACTAGCTGCTATTTTTCGACTGATATTTTTGAGCAGTCATGAATAAATTTTGGGACATTTAATAAACTATTAAAGGGAAGCCAGGTGGTAAAAGTAATTTCTGATTTAATTTTAACTTAGTATTTTGACCTGAGTTGTCAATGTAATGAGTAGCTCGCACGTGTGTGATAGGCACTTTATTATTGCCGATCTCTACAAAGTTTTCATTTAAAATGATAACACCTTTTCTAGATTTAAAAAATCCATAGCAAGAATTGCGTCCTATTTGGTTGCGATTTTGTTTTCAGTCACATAAAAATTTTGTTCCAAAACTAAATCCTCTATTTTACGACTAATTTATAATATCCTATAATTTCTAGCTCACGTCTGTTTTAGTCCAGGCAACGAAGGAAAAATAGAAAAAAATGGTGTAGTTTTGAAATTTGGCACAGTTGTAGGGATTAGTGCCCTAAAAACAACATACTAAAAGTCCCCGCCCGTGGGGGTTACGCGGGGGGTACAGGGGTGTTAAAGAGGGCCTCTTCAGTTTTTCTTAAATATCTCTAACACTATGGGTTCTAGAGAAAAATTCTCAATCACAAAAATAAACTACATTAAATTCCCTACAAAAAAAGTCCTACATCTTTATTTTATCTACAATAGTTTAGAAGATATGGGAGTATTTCTGAAATTCCTTATTGTAATGGTAAATCAATAAAAAATGCCGAAGTAATAACCTTCAGAAGCACCTCATGCTTATATAATAATTTTATAAAGGCAGTATTGTATGTGTTGAGAATAGTAGTGATGTCTGGGAGGGGGTGGGCACAAATATATTTGATGAACAGTCGTGATCCCTTCCTCCCCTCAATCCGTTTCTCTCCACAAGATCAATTCTAGTAGAGTCAACGAAGGAAAAATAGAAAAAAATGGTGTAGTTTTGAAATTTTGCACAGTTGTAGGGAATAGTGCCCTAAACAGCATACTAAAAGTTCCCGACGGTGGGGGTTACGCGGGGGTACAGAGAGGTTTAAAGGGGCGTTTTCAGTTTTCTTAAATATCTCGAAAACTATGGGTTCTAGCGAAAAATACTCAATTACAAAATTAAACTACATTAAATTTCCTACAAAAATAGTCCTTCATTTTTTTTCTTAGGATGAATGGCTTAGAATATAGAGGGAGAATTACAATAAGTGGTTAAAAAAGCTATCTTCATTTTTAAGAGAGAAAGGTTTTATTTCAAATTGGCGGTTATCTATTATAACATTATGTTTATAACATAATATTATATGTATATAATTATACATAACTACATAAAAATATGCATAAACACTTTTGACACTTGTTTGTAATTAAATTTCATTCGATTCTTCAACTTCTCTATCAAGTTCGAACTCTTCTTCTAGAGGTGCACCATTAGTACAGATACCATGACAACACATAAGCACTTACTTTTAAAATCAAATTCAAGTTGGGATGAACGCAAACAGGGGGTATAACTTGATGTTAAAGGCTGTTCATCTAAAACAGCTGTTTTCAAGTCTCTTGTAATTGATTGAGGTCTCATGTATTTTTTCCTGCAAGAAGCCAGAAGAACAATCTTTTTCTGTCCTCTGAATAGTTCATGCTTCCCATATTTTCTTGCAATACTTGCCTTAATTAACCCATCTATTCCTTTTTCACCTACACCACACTTATCAGTCACAACATAATCTTCATATAATAAACACTTTGCAGCCATTGCATCATACTGTGTATCTATAAATAATGTTAATATAACGCACACAGGAAACGTCTGTATTCGTTTGTTCTACTAAAACTGTTATTCCAGTATTCGCCCAGAGTTATACATTCTAATAAAATCTGGAATTACCCCACACATTTTTACAGTGAGTCCTCTCAACCACATCCGGTCAGTTCACTACTAGTGTCCATCATCAAATGGCCACCGATGTCTGGGAACGAAATTAAAATACTATTCCCACCCTTGAATTACATTGATACCTAGTGGTAGGACACAAAATACCTCCCAAAGAGAAAGAGTGTCGCTAACGACTTAAACCGAAACATTTATTACTTTCGCCGTGATCAGAAAATGTCTCGGTAATGACTGTCCTGCATCGTAGCTCGATGGGGGTGCATGTGTACTACCCATCTCGTATGAATGCACTTCAATTCGTTAATCGATTTTCCGACATTTTATACTAATGACTTTTCCGACAGAAATAGCATGTGTGTACCGGGCCTTAGTGTTCGTGTTTATATGTTGACTAGGTGTTGAAAAACAGATGTTGTGAATGTGGAATGTTGCGAGCTTTTATGTTTAACTCATCGTGTTTATGTATATTTAAATTATACTGTCTTAATATACTCATTTGGAGCGTTTACAGAACCAAGCGACTGAGCAGAAATGATCTTGTGGAGGGGAACGGATGTGAGGGGAGGAAGTGATGACGACTGTTCATTAAACATATTTGTGCTTCCCCCGCCCCGACACCATCACTATTCTCAACACATGTAATACTACCTTTATAAAATTATTATATAGGCATGATGTGCTTCTGATGGTTGTTACTTCGGCATTTTTTATTGATTTTTACCATTGCAATAAGGAATTTCAGAAATACTCACTTTTTCAACTCCCTATATCTTCTACACTATTGATGCTAAAATAAAGATGTTGGACTTTTCTTGTAGGGAATTTAAAGTTGTTTATTTTTGCAATTGAGAATGTTTCTCTAGAACCCATAGTTTGCGAAATATTTAAGAAAAACTGAAAAAGCCCCCTTTAAAACCCCTGTATCCCCACGCAACCCCCACGGGCGCGGACTTTTTGTATGCTGTTTAGTACGCTATCCCCAACAACTGTGCCAAATTTCAAAACTACACCATTTTTTTCTATTCGTCGATTTTTGGCCTTCGTTGACTGGACTATTTACCGCTCTAACAGTTATGTTTGATATCAATTGTGAAACGTTACCTAGTTCTTTTATTTGGTCAAAAACTTGTGGTTCTATTAAAGAAACTGTAGCTCCGCTATCCAACAAACATTTAAAGTTAATACAAGTTCCACCTCAATAACTGGTAAGGATAATTCTGGTCTGAAGATAACCTCTCGGGACACACCTCGCTCGGCCCTGCATTTCCTACCAACTCTGTCTCCCTCTCGTGTTTAAATCCCTCGCGTTTATTTCTGTTTGGATTTCTTCTTCCGTTATAATTTGAAAAATATCGATCATTATGATTATCGGGTTCGCCTCTACTATTGTTTGAAAGGTTTCTGTCATTGCAGGAGTCAAAATTATTCCTGCCTCGATTTGAAAAATTTCGCTCTATGGAATTGTTCCTGCCTCTAGAAAATGGTCTATTTCTTCTTCTATTGCCGTATTCCTTTTTCTCACTTCGTGCTCTCACTTTCCCAGCCATCCACAGTAAAAAGAGACAAGCGTCTTTCGTTGTTGAGTTTTCCGGATAGCGCTGAAATAATTTATTTGTCCCGAGTCTAAAATATATAGATAAGCTACGGAAAACAAATTCGTATGTTTGCTTATATCGTAACTTTTTGAATATTTTACTTACAATTTGAATTTAGTTCCCTTCAGGATGAGTGCGAAACATTTGAAAGGAGAACAATGGATAAAGGAAATAATTGATTCAGGAAGTGACTCTGATGAAGAAAAGGAGTATAATTTGGCATGATTTAACTGATACTCCTTCTGGTATCAAATGGACTTCTAAGAAGCATAGTCCAAAAATTCATGATTTTACGCCACATAAACTAGTAGGAAACAATTAAAATCGTTCGTCGAGAATTTTAGGTTACTTCCGACTGCTTTTTTTCTGAAGATTTAGTTAAATTCATTGTGGAAAAAACAAGCAACTACTGATGTCGACAACTTAAAAGGGATCACTTGGAGGTTTCCGAAGGGACGGAATTGAACGAATTATATTGTTTTAGTGCTGCGTCGTTATTAATGAATGCCCCAAAACACGTTTTCGCGGCTTACGCTGCCGTACAGTGCAACCACTCTTGTGGACGAATGTATAACCTCGTACCACGAATGTATAACCTCGGCTAGCTCCTCCGTACCGAAAGGGTTAAAGTAGAGGATTTGATTGTTGACATGAAACTGATTCAATATTCTCTCCGATTACAACGCGATATGCGACGAGCAAGTGCTTTGGCTCGTTTAAAAGCGACAAAATTTTCTGTCGTGGGGTACTTTCGAAATCTATTCCACAGTTTCTTTTACCAACTGCCACGACAAACTTCTTTCCACCAAGGTCTACCAAATTTCCTTAGACGTAGGGAACACTTGGGATGGTATTGTTTGCGGCGTTTAATGAACAATCAATGACATTTTGTTCTGTTTCCATAATGTCTGCATATACTAGGTATACTGTCTGACCACAGACTCGGTGATATCTGCCATTTGCGTGAAGTTAGTACAGTCTGCTCGCTAGAATAGATACCGTGGAGGATATTGAGTCCCACCACCACTATCAGCATGGTAGACTATAACAGGAAAGTAACCATTGTTACTGAGATAACTTTCGACACTGAGATTCAGGAACGGCAGTAGTTCAGGAGAACAAATGGACAGATGAAGACTGTGGAAGGTATTTGTGGGTTCGAATATTTATATTTATATGTTTTTCTTCTTCCTGACGAGCGGCTCGCCATGATATTTTTCAATCTATTAAATTTTTCTATTCTTTTTGTCCTTTGCTCTTTGTATGTTTTTGAATTTTTGTCTTTTGTGTCTTGTTTGATTATATATATATATATATATGTGTGTGTGTGTGAAAAAAATTAAAAACAACATCAAACGCAAAATAAAAACACAGCATACAAACATCGTAAACACAAATAGTCGAAATATGAAACAAGAATTAACAAATATATAAACTAACAAATTTAAAAACAAAACCAATGATCTCCATTAGAACATAGGTGTGGATCCAGATCACATAAGAAACCGCTCAAAAAGTACTGAATATATTGAAGTTATATAAAGATCAAAAGACAAAGTACAACACCGCAAATGCCAACCAACGTAAAATTACATATCTAAAGAGAACAATATAAATATAGATTGTTCAGATATTAAAAGTCTTGTATATCAAAAGGATCTGTACATACAGTAATCAGCACTACAAGAACACACAGAAGTTAGAGCTACACAGCTTCGAAAAATTCCAAAAGTCAAATAGATATTATGCCTAGTTTTAAAACAACGTAAATGTAGACCTCAATCAAAACCCAATACCATACTACACGAAGAAATATTTAAGACAATGTCAAAAAGTGTGCCAACAGGAAAAAAGAATAAAAAGCGCGTATAAACATAATAATTATTAAATTAAAACTCTCCAGTAAATTACAAATACAAACATTTTTTATACATTATATGTAATACAATATTGCAAAATATATGTAATAATACAGTATTCCAAAATATCTAAAAAAAGGAGTTACATAATAAGGCTAAACAACGACAAACCACAACCTGAATCCAACCAGGAGTGGAGAAAAAAATTAATTAATTGATTAACAGAGGGATGAACCCCTTTAAGTTCGTTGCAAAGTTTATGCGAGATAAAACAAATACTCAAGAGCTAGCCAATATACTTTGGAGTCTTAAGAACGCTAGAAAACCAAATAGGTTTGTTTGTCTCTGAAGGCCGAGTGAAATGGATATCAAGAGTCTGGGGGCAGTCGAACGCGAAATGGCCGCATCCCCCAGGCAAACGCAGATCCAATAAGGGTTATTAATTTGTTTAAAACGATATAAATAAGAAGGAAAATGACCATGCCAAGAAATAAAAGTAATAATTGTCTATTATGTGTTAATAAATTAAAATCAACAGTTGGAATATACCCTTTAACTCTGACACATTTGCCAGAGTCCTCCCAATGTCGCTGCCAGCTATCTAGAATATAATTTTTAATTTTCCTTTTTACATATGTATAAGGAGAAGGGATATTCAGTTCTTGACCATCGGTACTTGCAATTTTGGCATATTGGTCAGCCAGCTCGTTAGCTGGGATTCCGGCGTGAGCCTTCACCCAAGACAAGCCGACCTAACCAATAGCTTGAAACATCTTTGATTTAATATGATTTATAAATAAGGATTTAGAATTAGTTTTTTTAAGAACTTCTATAGAAGATAAACTATCCGTAAATATGTCAATTTTATACCCATTTTAAAGAGCCCAGCACGCGGCAAAATTAATTGAGGCGATCTCGGTCTGGAAAATGGAATTATAACTGGCTAACTTAAACTGAAAAGATTCAAAGAGATTGTTATCCTTAAAAATGTAGACCGCGGCCCCGACATCGTCTCCATTCCCGGAACCGTCAATGTACACCTCAAAGTCGGGACTTTCTATAAGAGTAGAAAATTCCAAAATTCTCTTATTAATATTTATATTATTAACTTTAATGAATGAATCAAGATGGTTAACGTCAATAAAATCAAAATCCATAGGTCTTTTTTGCAAAAACCTTAAATTTAATATATAATGCGTTGACAACGGCATGGAGAGGGGACAGACCCAAAAAGACATTTAAATAATTGGTTGGGCAGGTCCTATATGATTTAGAAATTTTTAGGAGAGCAACTCTCTGAACTGAATGTAGATTAGTGATTTGTTGTTTGGTACAGGAACCCTTCCCCCCCACACACTAGACAGCAGCTCTATACAGTAAGGAAGGTTAAATGACTGATTGATACCAGTTTTTTTATAAAGAAGCACTGGTGCCCCATTTATGACCAGCAATACTATTAAAATTTTTGATTAAGTTATATGCTTTTTATGTAGATTTAGGATATGAGGAGACCAGGATAGTTGATTATCTATAATAATACCTAAATATTTTATGGAGCTTACTGTCTGGATGATCCTACCAGGAATTTTAAAAATAGGATTGCGTTTTAAAGTATTGAGACCCTTTTCTGCCTGTTACGGTTTTGTGTGCTCTGAAGACGACAACAAGTGTCTTCTCAGAGGCAAACCTTTCTATCTGTCGCCCACGAGAATTTGTAACGTCGGAACTCCACACAAGTATTATGTCCGCTGAAATCGCCGAAAAAGAGAAAAGGTGTAGGTAGCTGGTCCACTAAGTTGTCCAGGTCTTGTTGATTAACGACATCGTGAGATGGCAAGTAAACGCAGCAGACTGTAACTAAACTTAGAACATGAACCTGTACAGCCACAGCGTGCAATGAAGTGTGCAAGAAAACATAAGAAAGGCGCAGTTCAAGTCCGCGCTGTAGATTTTTCGTAAAAACGTGTGGATAAAATCATAAAACAAGTGTTTGGTATTAATATGAAATTTAATTATCAATCTTTTAAATAAAATATTTACACAGAGTAGTATAATGGTTCGCATGTAGCAAGAGTCTGTGGTAGCTTGTAATATATCTATTCTGCAACAATTATACTACTATGTGTAAATATTGTATTAAAGAGATTGATAATTAAATTACATATTGATACGAAACACTTGTTTTATGACTTTATCTGACGTTCTCAACGAAAACTCTACAGCGCGGACCCGAACTGCGCCTTTACTATGTTTTATTTAGTGTAGCTCTTGATGGCGCCATCAGTTGACAGTATATAGAAGTACATTTCGCACATGCGAAATAAATCATTATTTACAACAAATGTTCTTATTTCCAGTAATATTCAAATATTTGAATTAAAATTTTAATACAATGTTTCTTTTACCTATTGTCAAGTATTCTGCAAGTTTCGTATAATTTGAAAGACGACACTTTATGATATAATAAAAAACATCCGGGGTTTGAAATTTTCAATTTAATACCGATTTTTACTTATATTATGATAAATATTTTATTGTCTAACTGTGAGTCCTAGTAATGCTCCTCAAGTTCTTTAAAATTACACTAGAATCAACCTCCTAGCTAAACGCGTTTCCATGTTACAGCTACTTATAACCTTACATAAAGCTAATGCATAACAATCATGCGCATGCGCCTGCACTGGTACGATGACGTCACAAGCAAAACAAATACTATGCGACAATTTCTTACAGATATTATCTATCCGTCTTGGGGTCAACCATTCTTTTCGCATTATTAGTCTCGTAGTTATTAGCGATTTAAATCTGGCAGTATTTTGTCACACAAGGAAGTTAGAACGACTATCACTGTAGCGAGCGGAAAGACGTTTTCACGTCAATGAGATGTGTGCTCGGATTCAAGTTAGAGGTGAGGATACAGACACCACCAGTTATTAGTTCTTGTGGCGGCATCCTTCCGCAAGCTTTTATAGCCACGAAATTACAGAGGAATATTGGACGACAAGGAGGTTTCTTGGAGTCGAATACAAATATTATGAAAATAGTTTATAAAAGCTTTAATTTCTTGTAATTTGGACCTTATGCCGATTCAATTCCATGAAAGGAAGGTACCTATTAAACAGTTTTCTTCAAGGGAAGTAGGAGCAGAATTTGGAGTTGCCGGAACGTGCCAACTCCTTTTTAATTCATCCTCCTCCTCCGACGGATGGAGAGCGATGAGTTCAGGTAATTTCGGGTTATTGAATTTGCGAATGTAATGCTTGGTATTGAGGAGTTGACCATCCCGCAAATGGTAATTTGGCGTACATGACTGCCCCCTTGACTTTTTAATTCATTAGTGATGACTTCAACAAGGACATTGAATAGTTCTCAGCAAGTTATTACACCTTTAGAAGTATTCGAAGATGTGTGAGCACTGACAGTAATGGGAATCGTTGCTATGGCTTTCAGTTTAAAGATTTTCTGGGCTTGTTGTCAAGAATAAACCTCTACTAGAAAGTCATCAGAACGAAGTTTCCGAATGGAAAAGACTTCTACAATAGTTGCAACTGCGGCCTTTTCAACAAGAAATGACATCACCAAGTGAAATGTTTCATTATTTTCAGAATCGCGTTTAATAACAAGAAAATGATCAAATATATTTTCAGGAGAATTGTTTGTTATTTTTCATTGCCCACCAAAGGACCCTTTATGGCATGACCCATGCAAACGCTATAAAAACATTGGACCTCCACGGCACCGCCCCCCATCGAGTCCAACAAGGAAAGGCAGTTACCAGATCTGGGAATTCCCAGTCTCGGCACTTACCTTGGGGCTATCCTGGATCTATACGTTCAGAGTCACCTCCAGGAACGTTGACCAGCCTTAATGCCAAGCCCCAGAGAATGACTCTTTTGCTTGATCCCTAGCAGACTAAGTCGTTAGGATACCAGCCGAATTGATACACCGGGAACCCACAGTGCACTATCCATCTAATGGGTAGCCATGCACGGCCAACACGTGTGGTTTTGGCTGTCCATAAGAAGCAAGAAGAGTGGCGACAGAAGGCGTAGAGAAGGGTAAACTTGAAAGGATAAATGATCCCTGGTTACCTCAGGATTGGGACGCCCGTATCCACCTAAAGAAGATGATCCCCTGAGGGATCATCTCCCTTGGCGGAAAATTCTTATTTTAGGTTTCTGATGGAATATTTTCTCTTCTTCGGAGGCGCACTCATATTGGGAGTTTTTATTAAACAAAACCAAGTTTATTTCTTACCTGCACAGGCCAATAAGTTACTTAATGGCCGCACCTTTGCACTTTATCATAGTCATCACCAGGCTGATCCACAGTTATCTTCGTATCTGCCGAATAGATGGTTTGAATTTCACTTCGAGATGCCCCTCTCTTAAGAGTTCCAGTTTCCATCCACTTGTCTATCTTCAGAAATAAAACAATATCGAAATAAATTCACTCTAAAGATAAGTACTTAAAATTCAGTGCTCACGAAAAACAAAGCTTGATTTTTATTAACATTCATTATTCACTATGCATCCAATGAAGAATTAATGTTGTCTGCGTTTAAGGGGACGGTGGACACTATATAGCTTTTTCTTACTTATTTACTCAGAGTTCTGAAATTTTGTACACATATCTATTGAAACATTACTATATGGAATATATATTTAAAAAAAGTTTAACTCAATAATTTTTTACAAAATTAAAATTTTTTTTCCATTTTTTTAAAACGTTCCATGAGTGTCAATTTTTTATTTTTCACTTCATTTTTCATTATTTTTACTCAAAAGTACATTTATAACATAACGGGGTATTATTTTGGTATTTCATTGAATAGTTTATTTATAGGAAATATTTTTGTTTATGTTTACTTAATTTTCATCAAAATTTTACATTTTTTCAAAATAAAGTGACCTTTAACTATCTAAATGAAGTCGAAACATAAAATGGATACCAAGATTTATTTTAGTATCTATTAAGATACCGTACTAAAAATTTAATGAGATTTACTAAAACATTAAGACGCATGGAACATTTTAAAGACACGTAAATCTGAAAAAATACAGTTTTGAGAAAAATACATTTTAAATTGTACATTTCCGTTTGACACTTGCTCTCTTTATACCATACACTATTCATTTTATTAAAGTACAGACATATTTATGCATGTTTTTCACTTAAAAGTAAATTTTGAAGAGAAAATGTTTAAATGGGAAGTCTTGATTTGACGCGTTAGAAATTTCAGGAACGTGTGTTTTCTAAATTAATATAAATAACTATTTATTCACAACAAAAATAAATTGAAACTGACTTCTAACTATCTAAATGCATTCAAAGCATAAAATGGATACAGATATTTATTTTAGTATTTATCAGGATACCGTACTAGAAATTTCATAAGATTTACTAAAAAATAAAGACACGTAAATCTGAAAAAATATAATTTTGAGACATTTTAAATATATGTGTACACTTACCTTTGATACTTGCTCTCTTTATACCTACACTATTCATTTTATTAAAGTACAGACATATTTATGCATGTTATTCACTTAAAAGTAAATTTTGAAGAGGAAAAAAATATTTTATGATTTCTATGGATTCATTGTTCCACAGTTCATCGACAGATAAAGAATTTGACGCGTTAAAATTTTCAGGTATATGTACTTTTTAAATTAATATAAATAACTACTTATTCACAAAAAAAATTAAAATTTGCCAGAACCATATGTTTCACCTTCTTTTTCAATGATTTTTGTATTATTATTAGATTTAGATAGTTTCTTCTAAATTCTTTTTCTTTTGCACTTCTCAGCACCTCTACTTTCTCCTTGGGCTGTGCGGCGTTTATCACGTTCGTGAGCAATGTGAACAGATTCTGAGTTCAATTCATTCTGTTCTGCCTGCGCTTAGGTTATTCAAGCAGCCAAAATTGAACTCACTTATGGCAGAAATTACTGCCAATTCGAGCTGCTTTTTAGAAACGAAAGTTTCTTTTGGGCAATTGTTCCAAATAACACTATGACAGCTGGCATTTACATTCTGGGTTTTTACTGAGACGCATCTTGCTAACAGTTCGTTGTTTGCAAGCCTTTGATACACAGACAGTATCTTTTCCAGAACTTGCTCTGACAACTTTGTCTTCATTGACGAATGAGACTTTGGCTTTTCATTGTTAGCCAATGCCCTCTGATAAAAACACCATGGTGTCACGACTGTTGGGCATTTATTATGCTTAGGTGCTTTGTCTGCCGATGAAGTGTGGAACAATGAAGCAAATATTGCAGTTTTCATTTTCTGTACATCAGGGACATTGTCTTGTATAGCTTTCCTATGAAAATTTGTAAGTTTTAATATAGGGCTTTCTTTCAAGCTTCCATCTTTTCGACCACCAATTATGACACCTTTACTTCGACACTCTTTGACTTTATTGCGAAATCCTGTCCCAAGTCTCTTTGCTACATGATTCAGACATTCTTCTTTAGAAATTTTCATATTGTCACCATATACATCTAATAAATGTTGGTGTGTCTTAGAATCACCAACTGAAAGAACATTCATGTATCGCATACCACAGTTTTCAACCGATCTCGTCCATAAAATTTTTGCAGCTTTAACTTCCATCGCATTTCATGATCCCACATAGTTTTCGCTGAATTCTGGCTTGTGAGCTTCGTACCATAAATGGAGAAAATCAGCACTTTGTTCTCCCTTTCTACAGTAGTGCATTCAGGAAAATATTTTGAAAGTATCTCGTAATCAATGACGATACTACCAGTCAAAATATCAACAACTATCCCAATTCCATATAGTGACGTATGTCCACGTTTCTGCCATATGCCATCATACGAGACTGTGATATCAATAATTTCATTATTTTGGTCAGATGGTGATGCAACTCATTATGCTTTTGGCGAATAATTTTAAAGACACTTGAAGAATGTCATCTTTATAACTCTGCTTCTTCTCATACAATTTGTGTAAACATTTTGAAAATGTTTTTTTATCCATTGCATGAATGCCAATAGCCATTGAAAAACTTCTAATGCTGCGTGGTCTTTCCCAATTTTCGAAAAAGCTTCAACAAGCTTTTTATTTTCTTCAAAGCTTTTATCGATATTATCACGAGGGCTGGGAAATATGGACTTAAATACTTTCTCACAGTTTTTGCATTTTACTTCTATCTTTGAAGAAAAGCCATAAGTGTCATTAGATGTAACATCCAAAGAACACATATTGCATTCATCACATTTTGTGTTAGAGAGAAGGGAAGACCCCATACTGTTATTCATAATGACATAAGGATTTTTTTGAATGGCATTGCTTGTTGAAGCAGATGTAGAAGGCAACACTTCCAATTTTGTGGCACTTAAATTTAAAGAATTTTTCTTTTCCTTACCTTCATTGCCTAGACAGCTCTCAGCGCCCACTGAAATAGCAGAATTCTCTACTTTATTTTTCTCCCATCTCTTGCTTATGATGGAAGCACACAAACGCTTTCGTTTTGATGTCCTACCTTTCAATTTACGATATCGTCTACTAACAGTATCCATTATGTAAATGATGTATACAAACTATAAAGTATTATCACTTACCCGGGTTTTGCAGCAAAAAAATCACTTCAGAGGATACCGAGAAGTAGGCAGAGATCACAAATGAAGATAAGAAATAACAGCACATCAACTCATTAAACACGAGGTAGAAGTGTAAACAAAACGCGGCAAACAGCAGTTAGCAGTTACAGTTAAAATCCACGAAAGCTAAAACGTAAAAATATAAATTCTAAAATAAATTAAAATGTAAAACAAATCGTATTTTCTCTTTGTTGACATGGTTGTTTACATATTTGGGTGCCTTTAAATTTTTTAAAGCCTATAACTTTGTAATAAATTAATTTAGAGACATGCGGTTTTCTGCATATGGTTCATTAAAGTAAGCAACATCTCAATATAACCAAAGCAAATTTCTATATTTTGGTCAATTTTTGCCAATTTCAAGGTCCGCCGTTCCCTTAATCGCTCTTTAACCCCTTAACACTCGTGTCCGTACGCCATACGTGCGTCGAATTATCGCATTTTTAGTCTTATAAACTAAAATTTATTCATTAATTAGCTTTATAATTTGACACAAAAATTTCGTAGCGGAAAAAAACATGAGGAGTTTGACATTTTCAATTTAATTCCGATTTCTACTGATATTCTGATAAATATTTTTATTGACTCACTTTGGGTACTGTAATACTCCTCAAGCTCTTTAAAATTACACTAGAATCAACCTCCTAGCTAAACGCGTTTCCATGCTACAGTTATTTATAACCTTACATAAAGATAATCCATAACACTCACGCGCATGCATCTACACTGGTACGATGACGTCACAAGCAAAACAAATACTATGTGACAAACTCTTACAGATATTATCTATCCGTTTTGGGGTCAAGCATTCTTTTCGCATTATTAGTCTCGTAGTTATTAGCGATTCAAATCCAACGCTATTTTGTCACACAGGAAAGTTCCAACGACTGTCACTGGAATGAGCGGAAAGACGTTTTGACTTCAATATGTTTTGACTGAGAGATACTCATCGGCTTCAAATCAAGACCGCATTCTGATTAAAGCAAAGAGTGAAGTTCTTTATAACTCTCCTGGCACTGGCCATGTCCTCATAATTAATGTCACCCAAATGTGTTAAGTCTATCGCTAAAATCCGTGAAAAACTATCAGCAACTAAATTCTGTTTTCCGGGAACATGACGCAGGTCTGTAGTGTACTGACTTATAAACTCTAAATTTCTAATCTGAAGAGAAGAACATTTATCACCCTTTTGTCGGTATGCATAAAAAAGTAGTTTATTGTCAGTGTAAACGACAAAATTTCGACCCTCAACCATGTACCGAAAGGGTTTTATGACCGTGTAAATGGCTAATCATTTTCTCTGCCCAGAATTGTTCAATTTACGTGAAAAAAAATAATGTTTGGTTTTCTTGAATTACGCTTTGTTGCAAAACCGCTCCTAAAACAAAATCTGATGCGTCTACAACAAGAGATAGTTTTCCGTCTGGTAAAGGATGCGCTAATAATGAAGCATCTGCAATTTCTTTCTTTACTTTTTTAAAAGCAGTTTCCTCGTTTTCAGTCCAGAAAAGAGGTGTTTTATCACTCTTGGACATTCTCTTAGTTATGTCATTTAAACACAATTTCACCTTAGCTGCATCCTTTAGGAACTTATGATAAAATTTTATCACAGCCAAAACTCTGCATAATTGTTCAAGAAATTTCAGTAAAGAGAAATCCAAAAGTACCTTGACTTTCTCTGGCAACGGCTGAATACAGTCTTTGGAAACCAAGTATCCCAAGAAATGCCCTTTGGATTCTCCGAACAGTGGCGGACTGGGTCTGAAAATAGTGATTGCTAGGAGTCAGTGAGGGCCCACACATGTCTACAATCATAATATTAATTCAGATATTTATATTATTATTTTTTATTTAATTTTTAATTTTTTTAATATTTAATTATATTAATTTAAATCTATAATATTTAATAATTATGTATTCAATTTAATTTTTTTATTATATATTTAATTTTTCCGCGTCTTTAAAATAAATCCCTTTTAACACCCTTTAATTTTCTACGTTTAAAATAGCGAACTTATGATTAAAGTTATTTCATTTTAAATTCCGGAAGTTAAATATTTCATATACGGTTTTAGCGACAAAGTATGAAGGAGAAATGCTGCTCATTAGTAGGGCATCTGTTGAAAGAGCCAGGAACCTTTAAAACAAACTTCTTTGGATGATTTATAGTTTAGTAATTTGTACTGGTAATGTTTCAGTAATTTAAATTAAACTGATATCATTAAAAAGATATTTTTGAATTATAAGTAATTCAAAAATCATTTTGTTAGATAGTATTTTTTGAAAATATTGCGAAAAAGCGCCAAAATCTTGCTTAATTTTTAAGTAACTGAAATTTTAATTTACTTTTGGACTTTAAAAAGTTGACAATTATTTTCATCTTTTTTTGAAGAGCATGTGTGCCAAATTTCGTAAAGATCGAGTACGACTATAGATTTGTACAAAATACATCCTGTATAATGTAAAAAACTTCTTTTGTTGTATTAAAATGCAGTCCATTTTCATTGTTTCGCCAGGTTTTTTTTCCTTTAAGTCCAGTCTTTTGCTTTATTTCTTCGTTACTTCAAATAAATTTAGTTTCTGATAGATTTTCTATGTTATTTTAATAAATTTACCTTTTAGCGATGACATTAAGCTCATCTTTCCACTTAAGGCAAGATAATCTTCCTGGAGATTATGCAATTCATTTACTTGATATGATGAGGTTAAATTTTCACTTTATAATAAGCTTAATAATGAGTAATAATTGTAGATTATAATTATGCAAAATTTCAAAAAATAATCTTCATTGAATCTCTTGTTTTTCAGACTTTCTAACAGTGGAATGTAAAGACTTATGTCATTAGTTTCATTAAACACAAAAACATACTGCATCAAGATTTATCTCAAATGCTAATACAGTTCCTATGTACTGTTTTTTTTCTTCTTTTTTCTTTGCACAGCTAATTTCTTTCTCAGTCTTTTGTAGCAATTAATACTTTTAAATAAGTTGGCGAATTTAAAGTTTGTTAATATAATCAAATTAAGACAATTAAGGTATGTGCCTACCTTCGGAGCACTTTTTTTGAAAAAAAGGAAATTTTTATTCAACACTTATGTTTTCAGTTATAATGGTGCATAAAACTGTTAATTCAAATGCCATTTTAACGAACAAATTTTTTATTTTCCAAATTTGGACCATTTTTGGTCAAAATTTAGAAAAAATTGACGTTTACGCCAAAATTCCTATAACAAATTCTAATGCATGTATTTCCCTTTTTCTTTCAATAATATATTTGGTATACATTTACCTGTGTTATGAAGCAGAATATTTAGTGTACCTCTTAAAGTTACCGAGATATACCAAAGTTTGTGTACGAAACAGCTTTTTACAAAAAAAACCATCACTTTTTCAAATTAAAACAGCTCTAAAATAAATAATTATGCACTTTAAGCTATACTTGAGGTTCATAACATACCTAGAGATGTATAGAATACTGTGATTAAATTTCATTTGAATATATTAAAAACTTTTTAAGAAATGAGATTTATCGCAATGTCAAAAAATGAAAATAACAGTTTTCCAGAAAACGCAAATAAAGATTTTAAAGTCGCACAAAAAATTATATACATATTTTAACAACTTAAAATTCACATTATTTGTAAGTTAAGCCTTCTTTGACTTATATTTAAATCAAAATTAATTAAAAATTAACTTTAAATTTTTTTCTTGATAATTTTGTTTTTGGTTCGACTTGTCGCTTCGATTTCTTAATTCTCTCAATATCAATTTCTATGTAGTTTTTTTTAATAATTTCTGGTTCAAGTTTGACATTAAATACAGTCATCAGCCTTATATTGCCTGAATTGAATAATTAAACTGCTATTTTACTACCTAATAACAGTGTTTGGAGTGAGCGAAATTTTCTTTACGTAAAATATCCCGTAACTAGAGAAACAGTTGCCAGATACGCCTAGAACAATAATAAAAAAATAAATAAAACTTAATTCTATATTTAAAAAGTAAATTGTACATTCACATTGTCTAAGAGTAAAGAAATAATTGTTTAGATGAGTTTTTTGCATTTCTATGGCTTAGTTTCGGTTTCGAAAATTTGACTTCTGGTTCATAATTTAGGCAATAACTTTGCTTCTAACTATCGGAGAAACTAAAGTAAACCATTTTTGGAATCCTAAATGTATGGGCTTTAATACAAAGTAATAAAAAAAATTTCCAAAATTTTCATAAAAACGTCGATTTTAGGGTAGGCACATACCTTAATAAGATGGACGAGTTGGTTGGTAGCCGAATGCGGCTAGTGCGTAATTCTACAAAAGCAATGTATAAATAAAGAAATGATAGTTTCAGCTTACCTCTTTTTTTCCTTTTGCAAGATACGCTACATATGTGTCTTTAATCTCTTACGACTAAAAACAGAAATAACACTTTTCTCACCACTTATTTTCCATGAAATACAGATCAATAAGACTGAGGCTCTCTTTAAACGAAACCCCTTTACTCTTCTAAACGCAAACTCCCCCCAAACGCATAAAGAAAAGCGTGAGTGTCGTCTTTTCATAGATGTCATTTAGTGTCCTAGTCACAGTTTTAGCCAAGAAAACCTTTTCTTAGAGGCGAGTTCCCTTTTTTGTCAGATTTATGACAGTAAAATTAAACTACAGAAAAGAAAGAGAAAAGCACCTCTTATAGCCATCTCTCACAAGAACCGCACCCTTTCTGCACAAAGGGATGCAATTCCTTCCGTCTTTCCGGGGCTTCCGAAACCAACAAACAATCTTAATGAGTATTACGGCTCGACTTTGCACCGAAGAGTTACCCTGTTCCAATAGCCCGAGACTTTGTGCGATGGCTGCAACATTCCGGAGAAACATCTGTAAATGATCGGATGGTCAAAGAAAGTGGACAGAGACCTCAGTACAGTTCCTACGGGCAGTTGTAATTGCATATGCGTCTTGGGTCGGTATTCGACCGCCCGCTGTTCGGCTGGTCGAATTACGACGGCGATAAATCCCCAAAACATGGGCTTTGGGTACAGGGCTATTTTCTTTTATTGCTTTAGAAAAGCTTACTATAGAGAAAGAGATATTTTTTTCTCTCCCACACTGTCTTCTGTTTAAGGGGCCCACTTGCCATCGGGCAAGCTGGCAACCTCGCCAGTCCGCCACTGTCTCCGAAAACACATTTGTTTAAGTTAATTAAAAGACCGAAATCGCTTAAGCGCAAAAGAACCCTATCCGAGTCCAACCTATGCTGTTCCTCCGTCCCTGAAAAAATGAAAATGTCATCCAGTTATTCTATGCAAAAATCCGAATCACGTACTACGTTATCTATAAAACTTTGAAATGTTTGTGCTGCATTACATAAACCAAAGTGCATAAATATGCACTCGAAAAGTCCCATCGGTGTTATAACCACTGTTTTGGGAATATAAAAACCTTCAATAGGTATTTGGTTGTATGTCTTCACTAACATCACATCTGTCACATCTCTAGCAAATGCAATCTCAAAATACTAATCCTTCTCCGCTTGAAATATAATATTTCGAGATAAAAAAATTTTAATACGAATACACACATTCACGTGGCATTATAAATCAAAATGCAAGTAATACGCAAACAAATACTAGAAAAACGAACAATAAAGTTAACTCCATTCATTATCTTTCATTGGCAAAACACAAAATACATTTTGTTACGTAATAGTAAGAAATGGTGGCGAGTCGGGGGTGTTTTCTCCCCACACAGCCCGGAAGAAATTGAATTTAAATTCATTTTAACTCCCTAAAACGAAGAATTATAAAAAAAGCAAAGGAATCCAGTGAAACCAACTAATTTTGTAGCTAAATTTTTAAATTTGTTGTCTACCTTCTATACTCCCAGATACTTTTAGTAGTCTATAATTTTATTATAGACGCTCCCCTCCCCCCCAAACACTTAGGACTTCCAATCGCAGCTACTGATGCTAATAATAAGGATGCATAAAGTATATGTAAGCGTTTTTTGTCAGTTAAAAGAATAAAAAATCAATAATTCCCAGATTAGAAAACAACATGTTTTATTTTATCCATAGCCGATTTCATGCATAATTTTGGCTAATAATGAATGTTTTTGCATACTCACAATATGTTTTAAACACCCTATAAACGTTTTTTTCTATCAATGAATAAAAAGTACAAAATGTTTAATTTGAACTTCTATACTGCAAATGAGAAATTAGAATAAAAGGTTGAACTAGAGCAAAAATTTTTAAATTTATGAGACTTTATCGTACTCGTGGCACTTCAAAACATGTTCCGATTGCCATAAAATTTTATTTTTATCTTTTTTTGCATCAAAAGGCAGCTTTTGCGCACTATTACAAGGTTTTAAATTTTTTTCCACCCTAGTGTGCACCTACGCGTTCCACAGCTTTATAGGCTGCAACAGATGATACATATATTATAAAACATCCACCTCGCTTTTCAATCAAAAGCATACCTGCTTGTGACAAAAGAAAAGCTCATTTGCATTTCATTTGTATCAAAGAGTTTATCCCAGGCTTTTTTATTTGCATCCAAATCACAACATACTGCAGAATTCTCTGCAGCATTGCTAACCAATATATCGATCCCACCATACTTTGCAACAGCGATATCTGACAATAATATTCTGTCTTCCTGTTTACCTACATGGCAAGGAATTCCAGATGCAATATCACTTATCGAATTTAAGTCTGAAACATCTTTGACCACGTTCTCTTTTTTCCGTATATTTACGACAACAGACGCTCCATCGTTTCATACACGTTTGGGAACGCAGAGACAGTAGCAACTTTTCCTGAAAGTTTCCCTTGTAGTTTCGACGTGTTCCATATTTTGCAGACTTCAAAAGATTCAAACTGCTCATTTTGTTAAAAGCACTACGAAACATCCTTGAATAGAAACAAAACAAAGTGAATTACACTCCTTATAATCAAATGTCTGTGATACTCACTGTGTGAAATGTGTTGTGATAAAATAATTACAAGTTCGCTTTAAAATACAACATAAAAAACTCTATTTTCCTCAAAGCGTAGTTTACACAGGCGCCTTAATCTCAGTTTAATTGGTTTGTCTGTGACCTTAAAGCGTACGTCATAAGAATTTTTCTGTTGGCAATTTATCTCTCACACTAAGTCAATATTGTCGCGGAATAAAATCTTGCGCATGCGCAAAAAGACATTCAATGGCAATTTTTTGTCCAGACGTAGCGTTTACTTTAGCAATATCTCTTAACCAGGTGCAACAACACATAAAAAAAAACTCACGTACTGAAGACATCAACTTTAAAGTTCAAACAGAAAAAAAAATTACACGCAAAGTGAAAATTATGTATTACGAGATTTCACAGCAAACGAAGAAGCACCATGTGTACAATCGTGTTTTTCACGGATCTAGGAATATTATAAACTGTACTAAAAATATTAAGAATTAGTTCTAAAAAAAAGATTCTGTCTAAATATATGATGTACTAAAAACTGGTAACTTATGCATTATAACCAAAAATATACATAATTTCAATCATCAACAAATCTAATACTAGCATAAAGAAAGATTCGGAAACAACGATTGTAACTTATTAATGCTTTTTATCAACACTTTTTAAGGAAAATGTTGCATTTATAAATGATAATTATAAAATAAAGAGCTTTGATTAAAAATAATGCGGAGGTTTATTTTAATTTTGCATGAAAGAAAACATTTTGCGTACTAAAACAATGACCGATCGTTCTGTGTTGCCTGCCGACATCTGTTTTTTGAATAGTCTCGAACCCAAACGGTCCATTTATTCGGGGTTATAATTCTGTGCTGCAATGTTTCGATTTATATTTCCAGTTGATTAAGATTTTAAATTCAGATCTGCTTTATAATGAAGCGGTTATAGAAAAAAAGAAGTAAGGGCGTCCCACATGCTTCTAAAATTCACTTATAAAAATACAAGAATATTTTTGGAAAGTATTATATGAAATAAATTAATTTTGTGGCTACCTGAAAATTTCCATAAGTCTCCAATGTCAGATTGTTTTTATTTACAAATCAAGAATTCCTTACACCGGAATAGTGTGTAGTATGCCATTCGAAACTAACAGTATTAAGGATGTATGAACTTGATTTTGATTAGTGTTTGTCTATAGTTTCTAAGTTTATTTCCGCTTAAAAAAGTAATTGATATTAACTTGCAAAAAACTTCAATTTGCAACTTGCAAACAAACAATTTTTACGAGAAAAATATAAATTTTTAATTTACAATTATTTATTGAAAAGAAACGTGGTATAATGAAAATGGTAATTAAGTGTTACTAACATCATGAACAAAAAATAAAATAGTAGGAGAAACTAGGGATACTTGACCATACGTGTTTTTCTCAGATTTTGAGGTACCTGGTAATTTGTGTTTACCATTTTTATTTGACTTTTGGTCATATGATCTATTGGAGGGGGTTTTCATTCCAAGCTGAAAAGTCCTCGTAATGGTGTGTAGGTGAATATATTTTTGGGGTACAAAAGTAAATTTTCACTTTTTCATTCCTCAGTGGATAGGAAGTTTACTTTGGAATATATGATGAATTAAAATATTTCTGATTTTTAAACATATTTCTAGCTTTAATTTGATATACGATGTTATGCAGAATCTTAATTCTAAGTGGTATAGTTTTTAAAGTATTTAAAAAAGTCATGTTAGGGATACTTGATCCGAAAAAGTTAGGGATACTTGACACCTAAAAACTTAGGGATACTTGATCCTATCAAAATCTATTGCAGCTCCGATGTCGTAGCCGACTGAAGCACATTTTGTGTTTGGGATCAGGTGCGTGGAGTTAGTCGGCAAAATGGCAATTGAAATATAGAGAAAAATTATTTAAACATTATTTGTTAGTAATTATTTACTGAATAAATTTCATTTTAATATGATAATTTCAAATAATGCAAATAGTTTTTTTAGTAAGAATTTTAAAAAGGATTGACATTTAATCAATCTATTTTCTCCTCGCTTGAAAGGAAGTTTTATTTATTTAATTATTATTTAAATAAAAATCTGTTGCTCGAACTTTTTGTCATTGTTTGGTTTTATTTAACGTTTCGCCATTTCTATTGAGTTTGTCTTTCTTTCTTGATTTGAATTTTCTCTTAAAATATATTTTTTTATTCTTTTGCTTTTATTTTTCTTTAAATATCAGAAGAATCAAGTAAATCCATTAAGCTTCTATACTTTTAGCTTTGTACAATATTTTTTGGAAGCTTTTTCATTTTAATGCTATTCTTTTTTCTCTAATTTTCCAAAACTGGCAATTCTTCAACGTGCTAATGGCTCTGCTAGGTTCCTAGTTCCATTGTCGTTACTTTTATCATTTAAGTAAATCAAAATTTTAATTCTTTATTAAATTGTGAACTAATATAGTTTAATAACTAGATTAAATTTAATGACTAGACTAATTTAATTTATTAGCTAGATAATATTAATAACAACTGCGTTATGTAGATTCCATATTATTTTTTTATTAGTTTCATTAATGTTTTTCGATAATAAACACCTTTTGTAATTCAGTAGTATTAACCTAATATCTGAATTCCCCGTACATACAAATTACCAAAAGAATTTAAATACTCTTTGCAGGTAGGGTCAAGTATCCCTACCCATAGGGTCAAGTATCCCTAGCTTAGGGTCAAGTGTCCCTAAGGTTAGGGATACTTGACCCTAGGGTTACTTGGCCCTAGGGATTAAAAATATTTATAAATAGTAACTATCTTTTAATAAAAACGAAATTTTTAATCTACAAAAATCTTACTAGACCTGTTTAAACATGTATCAGAAACTTGGACAATAGCTAAACAGGAAGAAACTCTTATTGCTACTTTTGAAAGGAAAATACTATAAAGTATTCTTGATGCTATAAATGAAAATAATATATGGAGGGAGAGATACAGTTTTTGAAAGTGTTCAAACTGCCTAATATTTAAAATATATAAAAATTAATAGAATGAAATGGATGGGCCATTTAATCGGCATGAACAAGAACAGTATTGTTAAAAGTATTCGAAAATATTAAATGTCTGGAACTAGGAAATGAAGCAGACCAGTTTGATTTTTCCTTTAATAATGAAAAGTACTGGAGATCAAAGATCAGAAATAAGTAATCCTTTAGACACCTTCTAAAGAAGTCAATTTTACACCTAGACTGTCTGGTCAATATATATTTAATATTCTAATAAAACATTAAATATATACATTATTTAAGAACTAGAATATTTATTCTTGAAAATCCGGAATATTAATAGAAGGCAATTTTTTTCAAGGGGAAAGTCTACATAATTCCCAAGAACATGAAGGCAAACTTCAAGTGTGCTGCCCGGTTTGTTAAGATGGTTTGCGCCCGACGTTTAGCACCCATATGTCCGACTTCCGACATCGGATAGGTCGAAAAAGGAAAGCAGCCCCATTTTTGGTGAATGTATTGAAGAATAAAAACTGGAGAATTATAAATATAAAAAACATTTTTAAAAAGAAAAAAAGAAAATATAAGAGGACAAATAATTTTTGTTCTGAAAAGTTCTTTGGTCGAAACAAAAATCGTGAAAATAGTAATAAATATTGAAATAAAAGCATTTGATGTTTATTAACAAGTGCCACAAAACACATGTTCAGCACAACGTATAGAGCCGCATTATATAAAACTTGAAAAAGTTACCATAGATCTGTGAATTTATTGCTATATTTAAGGCTTCTTTTCCAGCTAATTTCATACCTGGTCATTCTTGGCACAAGCAGTGAATGACCTCTAAAATCATGCAATTTTGTGTTTTTCGCAATTTCAAGGTCAAATATTTCTGTACTCCAAAAGTCAACCACACATGTCTTGCTCTTTTTCGGTATTTCTCATTAGTATGTATTCTCTGAAATATACACCTTTGTGGTTCACTGTTGGCAAAAGAAGATTTTGACGGTCAAAGTTTCAGAAATGATGCCTTTTCTCGTTAAATTTTGAATGACCTTTGGCCTTGGTGCCAAAAGTCAACCATAATTCTCTATGTTCTAACAGTCAGTGCGGAAGCAGAAGAACACAAAATAATTACCAATGCCATGGTTCACTCTTGGCACAAAAAGTATTGCTTTATGTAAAATGGCATTCTTTTCTTAACATAATGGACGATCTTCAATTTTGGACCCCTAAAACTATAGGAATTTTTTTTTGCAAAAATAAAAATAGTTATAATCTAATAGTTTATAATAATAATCTAATAGTTTTACATGTGAAGAACATATCCTGAAAATTTCAACAAAATCAAAAATGTCAACTGTCCAAGACTGCCCGATTTGTCTGAGTGCTGAAAAAACTGGCTCTTAAACAGTATCTATATAAAAATTAAAATAAATTATATATCCATAGCAATTCTAGTTTCCTTGGAGCATTTATACTTTCACGTACGAGCTTCTGTGATTTTTGTTTTGAAATCCAGATGATTGATTAATCTTTTTTCTTTTTTAATACACTGACCAAAGCGTCTTTTAAAAACATTTTTCATATGAATTTATTATCTTTACATTCGGCGACTTCAATACCATATTCTAAATTTTTCATTAAGGTATTGAGAATCATTCAGGTCGAATTATTTTGGATTTTATTTCTTTGAATAATTAAGCAATATATAGTCAAACAGGCCTGTGCCCTACTTTGAGTTTCATTATCAATACAGGTTTTCCGAATTTGTCTCTAATTTCTAGATTATTTTCCCACTATTTAGAGATCTTGTCTATTCTCGATTCAAAAGCCTTTAGAGAACATGAATGTAACTCGACTCAGTTCAGAGATGACTTTCAATGAAAAGTATTTCTTTTTAATCTTTAATTTAATCTTAATTTAAATCAATTCAGAAATCTTCTAAAACAATCACGTATAACAAACGAGGTACTTGATTCAGCCTCAGCATAAAATTTTTTTTCTAAGACTGCATATTCATTCTGCCAATTTTTTAAATATAGCTTGTATCAAACACAGCAAGAAGTGAGACTGACAATTTCTTCCGAAACGAGAGAAACCAGTGGCGTAGCGACCGGGGGACAAGAGGTGTATTGATGACCCGGGTGCCAGTTTTAGGAGGCACTATGCAGTCAAAGCATTGCTACATCTTTGCCATTATTAAAAGATGGGATATTATTCTAACAAAAGACATTTTCGCAAGCCACAAAAAATGCACGCTTGAAAAATTTTGCCTCAATTGTTCTAGTTATTTTTCTATAAGTGTGAAAATTACGTATTCAGCAAAACTCTTCTCTAGTGTTTCATATTATTTGATAGCTCAAACATGATTTCTAACAGTACTTTAGACATGATTACCATAATCAGAATCTTCATTCTCTTGTAATATATACAGAGTTATAAGAAACAGAACTTTTTGCCGATATACGAAACGCTGGCGATCGCACCTTCAAGGAAGCGAATTGTAATTTTTGGATGCTGGCATTTTAAAGTATATGCTTAAGAATGATGTGGAAAACAACAGTCCACCTTTAATTATTATAATAACAGTGAAAAAATTTCTGAAATTTTGAATGGCAATAACTGTTTTTAAAGGAATGTAATAACGCATGTTTTATTAGTGTTGCGCATATTTCATTTTGTACGTTACACTACTCCAAATTAATTATTTTGCTGGTATCCACACCAACAATGATTGCAACTATTATATTTTTCCGTTTATATGTAACTTGAATATGTGACTTTTTGTGATGTGTATCTAGAAACTTCCTCCCACTATTTATATGCTCTCACTGAACTTCCTCCTCTAGAGTATTTACTTTTTTCAAGCCTCGTGTCATACTTGTGGGCACGCAAGGAATGTTTTCTCAGAAGACTAAAGGAATAAAAATACATTATTAAGTCAAGAAATTGAGTTCCAACGGAATATAAAATAAAAGTAAATAATATTTTTATTTCAATTAGCTAGTTTTATGAGGCATAAACGTTTTATTCGATAAACTCACTATATAATCAATTGGGAGCGTCTCGAAACCAGTATCTCCGTCGGTCAAGAGGAGCAATATGAGGTTTTGATGTTGTTGTGCGTTTTCTGCTTGTTTGCGATCGTTAAGGGAAAACTGCGTTATCAAGAAAAGATAAAAAAATCATTACAAGTGCTGGACCTACATGAACTGCATTTCAGGTAAAAGACTAAAAGTTTTTAGAAATAACTGGCACGAATGTGTGAAAATGTAATTATGCGTTGTCATTGCTTAAATGGTATAATCGTGTTCATTTATCCTCCTGAGACACAACGTGCATTTTAATGGAAATCTACTTTATTTACAAAAATATTTGCTATCCATTCAAAGTCTTTAAATCCCGGTGTCCAATGCTTTAGAAAGTTATATTGTTACGAACCTGTAATGTCACTTCACTACAATGTTTGTCTCATGGCTGGAAATAGCATTTGATGCCAGTCAGTCGACAAAACGGATCAGTCGGAGCAACGGGTTCATTATCAGGTAGAGCCGCTCCGATCGTTTTTTTTTTTTTTTGGCCTTTATATGAATATATGAATCAGCCAAATCTAGATATTCGTCTCCACTTCCAGATATATGAAATTCGACTGGTGATCCATCACGTATGTTGGATAAGGGGAAATATTCTACAAATTTTCAAAATTCAATGGCAGCTTGGGTCGAGGGAATAGAAAATAAATCCAATTTTTATTTCACGCAAATGGGTGAATCTTGATGAATAAGGGCAGCCATATCTAAGAGAAAATAACGCGTGTTCTCATTTTCTTGGCTTTCTGTATACTGGTTCTCTTTTGATGTTGTCTTCGCTTTTTATTCCTTTTCCCAGAACCAATCATCATCTTTACTTTTGACGCTGCTTTATCTGTTAATATTTTTGCAGCTTCCTTAAAACGTCTCTCAGCTGCCTGTTTGGATTATTCCCCTCGAGAAATATCACTCATTACGTCTAATCCACTTTTCAAAATTTCCTTAGCTATTGCTTTGGATCCCGATTTAAAAAGGGGCACAGCAGTTTGAAAAAATGAATGGAACAAACCACCCACTGTTCCGAACCCTGATTGGTATGCTGATCCACGAAGAAAATCAAGTCCATTCCCAGTCTGATGTAAATAATAATTTGACAACATGTATATGGGACCTGCATTATGGAAGATATTTTTGTCTAAGGTGTAGTTTCACGTACGAACGCCCACGTTCACCTCGATGTGCCCTTATAACTATTTCTATAGTGCCAATTATTTTCCGACTCGGGGGATATAGTAAGGCGTATCGTATTGTACATATACCATCTCACCGTCACTAATGGTGACATTCACAATACGAAGTAAGGGTGCAAATACATCACCAACGGTTTGAGACTCGACTATCTCAGTATAAGAAATAAAACACGATAATGAGCACAGGGGTCGGCTACTAAAGGACTTTCAACTACAGTTTCAATGTTTGGATGATTTCAAACTATTTCTGTGGGATCAAAGCCTAACATTTGCGAAAGACCGTCGTGTAAAATAATCCGTGCTTTTCCCTTGACCTTAATTTGTACTCTCTTAGTGCTATCATTGAATCTGAAGGTTATCTTATCAAGAAATGTTTCGAGGGCGATTCCTTTCAAAATGTCTGAGAAGGTTTCAAGAAATCCAGGTGGAACTCTGCGACCGATAACTTTACCGTCTCAAACTAACTTTACGGCTTCAATCTTAATTATTAATTTTGGATGTACACTACGCGTAATGTGTGTTTTTATATTTTAATTTGCTCCGCAAAGAGAATAACTACTATTTAAACGTGCCCGTTTTATGGATGCTTAATTTTTTATGCGTGTATGTATAAATCCGATATATTATATATAATATATTATAGATTATAGATAATGTATTATAGATTAATATATAATAGATTATATATTAATAAATATATATTTATTATATATTAATAATATATAATAAATAATTAGGGCTATGTTGCCATGGGGAATTATTACCAAATAATGTAGAGAGAAACATTGAGAGCGTATACAATTATAAACAGAGTAAGGAATTTTGTTATGCAGAGAGTAGGCAAAATCGTCGAAATATATGCAAAATCATGGGAGGATTGACAAGCTGTTGGAAATGGCTAGAATGATTTTCATGAAATTCGGTACATATGTTTCCCAGTGTCTGATTAAAAATACTCTATGGATAAACAAACGCCAAGCCGATCCATGCGGGTAGGGTGGGGTCATTTAAACGCATCTAAGAAATGGATTGATTGACATGAAAATTTATACTGGTGGGGCAATTTTGATGAGACAAGCTACATATGTTTCTCACAGACTGACTAAAAGTACTGAAAAGGTAAATAAACGCTTATCTGAGGCCTAAATGTAGTGTGGGGCAAAATTGTCAAAACACGTGTAAACATTGAGCCGAATGACATGCTGTTGGACATGGCGTAGGCGATTTTGATGCATTTTGGTACATATGCTTCTAATTTGAAAACTAAAAATATTGCAGGTGTAAATAAACGCTAACCCAACTCCTGTGGGCAGGATGGTGTAAAGTTGTTTAAATACATCTAACGAATGGACAGATTGGCATGAAATTTGATTAGGCTGGAGCAATTTGATGAAACTTAATACACATGTTCTTCATAGGCCGAATGAAAGCAATTTAGGTGTAAATAAAATTCACCCAATTCATCATGTAGGGAGGAGCAAGGATACAATCCGATTGATGCAAAACTTGACATTGCTGGAAATATTTTGATGAAACGTGTTATGAATGTTCCTCATTAATCGACGTGAAGTACTGTTGGTATAAATAAGCCCTAAACCGGTCCTTCAGGGTAGGTTGGGGACATGTCTCCAAAATACACTTAAAAATGGACTGGCAGAAATGAAACTTAGATCGCA
>BGPR01017138.1:0-33151 GCA_013235015.1 Araneus ventricosus
CCTCCAGCTCACCTCCTCTCATAGCCAACCGCTCAGAAACGGCCTTGCGGCCGCTAAGGGAAAAATTTTTAGACGCCTGGGAACGCCTCTCGGAGGTGGAGAGGTTTAATTATATCCACTTCCGATTACAGCTCAATGTTAGTTTAGATGGCTGATAGAGAGAACCAACCACGTGCATGACCAGTGAATAAGACATATGTAATGCTTATAAAATCTTGATGCTTATTAAAATTAGAAAATTTTAAAATACTCTACTGAGAGAACCATTAGAACAAGGTTAGGCATAGAAGATTGTATTGAATTTTTTTGCATGTCAATTAAATTATAATAAAGATTAGAAATCTATTATTATCAAATTCTTAAGATGCTCTTTTCTTGTTTGAAATTATATTTTGCAATTAAAATACTGAATTTTAAAGTTTGGTAGTTTAACCCTGGGAGACTCAGTATGGCTTTGCTGCGCTTACAAATCTGGTAGCCTGACTGAAAACTCTGGAGAGAGAGGTAGAAATATACAATTTTCAAACATGATCTGGATTTCGCTATAAGTCTTGAACTGTCTATTTAAAATTTACACATCTATTTACAACATTGAAAATTAACCATTTAAGACAGGAGATATTCTCATCTTTAAATTCTGTTTTTTTTTTAGTTTATAGTTAGTTGTGATCCTACTGGTACTGTAAAAAATTATTTCAAAAAAATTTAGGATGCCCTCAAATGCAGTGAGCGCAAACCGTACAATCGTGCGGTTTGTAGCTTTTTCTGTGTCAATGTGAACCCGTACGATCGCAGGTTACAGTTTCTTATTCAATATTAATTACTCAAGAAATAAATATCCTTCTATTACGATCCTTTGAGACATGATATAAATTTTAGTAGTAAAAGAAGGGATATATATATATATATATATATATCTCCTTCTTTTTACTAAAGTTTATATAGTATATATATATATATATATATATATATATATATATATATATATATATATATATATATATATATATATCTTTCAAACTCAAATCAAAGTTGATTGAATAATTACTATATAATTATTCTAACCTTGTTTAACTTTAAATTACCTGTAACTAGTATTTTAAAATGAATACTTGTAAAAATAATATAATTTATATATTTCATAGCAATGAAAAATAAAAATATATAACATAGAATTAATTTTTCAAAAATATGCATGTATATTTGACAAAAAGCTAAACTTGAATTTATATGCAGCGAAACTTTGAAATTAGATACTCCCTGCATTTTTTAGAAGGCAAGCAAATGAAACTTCTCGGATCATGCAAAATCTGGTTGTTCGCTTTCCTTTCTTTCATGCACAATAGAAATTTCAGCGCCTTCACGAAATGTCGAATTTCCCCCTTCACTCTCCTGCTTCTTTAGAAATTCTTCCTGTCTATTTTGTACATATTCCTTTCATATATTGATTATATTCAAGGAAATACTACGCTTCCGTTCCCACGATCATTAGGACTGGAGGTATTTCCAGATTTACAGATGTAATCGCTGATCATAGCGTGAGTTCTGACAGCTTTTGCACCAAGTTTCTTTGTCGAAACTGAATAATTACGAACACACGTACTGACAACAAATTCTTCTTTCTTCCCCAATACTGTATACGTTCTTTTTTACGAACCTATTTTTAACGAACACTTGCGACATTGCGAACTAGCGAGTGGTCCCGAATACAGTCCCATAGACGTAATGCAATTTTTCGCTCGCATTTACGAACTACAAATTATGAAAATCTTTTTTTTGAGAACTCAGTTTTCATACTTCTGCAATTTTTTTCATATACCGGAACGCAGTGGCAGCGTCAATTATATCAAATGAACAAATTATTGCTATAATAATGAAATGAGAAGGAAGAACTTTCAGATTTTGAACAAGAAGAAAATGAAATAACCAATGACCGACCGCCAAACAAGCAGCTGAATATTCCGTGGACTAAGCACTTTTTTGAAGGGAACTATGATCAGAAATGATTTCAAGAATAGATAAATGAAAACATGTATTTTCCAAATGTGATTTTAGAACGAAAGATAGTGATTATTTCCCATTCCTAATTTTTTTATCTATGTATTTTCATCCAAGCAATACAGTCTATGTTTTCATATGTAATGTTTTCAAAGCATGATAAAGTATTTTCTGTAATAAAATTATTTTTGTATAAATTTACATCTATTTCTTGTATACTTAAAAATACCTGCATAATCTCATTTACAATAGTAAATAATCTTTGAAATACTGTTTTATTCTATGAAGAGAGGCAGTTTGACAAAATAGACACATAATGTACGTATCTATCATTTTGGTGTTTTTTCTATTTTATTGAACTTTCTCTGATTTTACGAACTATTTGAGGTTCCCTACGAGTTCGGAAAAAAAAATGAGCGTCGGCTGTATTAAACTAAGGAGGAAGATAGGATTTCAATAATAGAGTGAAATCATAGTGTGGAACTTTCTGTGAGTAGTCTACATTGTTCTGGAAGCTTTCAAAGAGATGCTTCAAAATACTTTGAAAGAACTTGCCACATTTGAGTGCTGATACGGTAAAAAATCGACAATGGTTTGTGGAAGTTTGTCGAGGATTTCATGAAGGCGTTGGAGTGGACATATTTCAGAAACTCTCTTTGTAAAAATCTAGAATCATAAAAAAGTTTATGTTTTAAGTATTTCATTTTTTTTGGTTTTAGGAAATGAACCATTTAGTTTTAAGTTGTTTTTTCCTTATTATAGTGTCTTATCAAGTCTCAAGGCCGTTACTTAATAATGCAGTTACTTGCAGATGATTTCGTCTTTTGGTCAACGCTGTCCAAAACAGAAGTCAAAAACCTGGCCAATAAAGCATTACAAACCTTCTTCAATTCATGGGTGGACAAGAACAAACTTGAAATTTCACTGGACAAAATTAATTATTCCATATAAACAAAAAATAGATCAGGAATCTCAATATGGTACTCAGAATTAACTGGTGACAAAACAAAATAAAAAAGCATCAGCAATAAAATATTTGGGAGTATTATCTGATGATAAACTTAACCCGCGTCTCAATCTTCAGCAATGAAGAATAAGTCCCAATCCTTCACGAAGGGCTCAAGAATGTAGCTGAACAAAGTTGGGTACCTGTAGTAGCATCAGAAGACAGATGTATCTACTGCTGGAGGAAATGTCATTCTCTATGCCTCAGCAGCAGGGGCCCACGCCAACATCACTGCCAGAAAACAGAAACTCCTGTATTCTATCCAAAGAAAGCTCGCTCATCATCATAGGGGGGCGTACAACACACCCTCCAACGGCGGCTCTCCAGGTCATAGAAGGTCAAATGCCCCTTCACATTAAAGCCAAATGCAATAAAACTGGTTAGGGTGCAGGCCGCCTGGGTAGAAATTGTGATTACGAAGGTATCCGCTTTTAACTATGAAAGCTTGTGAGCCTGCCTCTTATCACCACCATCAACAATGCACCCTCCACTTTAGCCTGGAAGACAGAATCTCAAATGGGGGACAAGGTCCTTCCAACAGAACGCCAATTGAAGTATACACAGATGGCTCAAAGATAAACGATCAAAAGAGCAGTGCTTTGTGCCATTGCAAACGAACCCATCACTAAAACATGGAAGGCCAAGCTCAGCCCAGCCAATACTTTGTTCCAAGCAGAAATGCTAGCCCTCAAAGCAGCCATCGAGTGGGACAACACTACAAACGAAGAAGTCAACATCAAGAGCGACAGCGAGCCTAGCCTCCAAGCTCCTAAATCCTTTTATGTAATGAGAAAAATCACTCAAGAGGCACAAATTATCCTTCTAGAAAATGCCAGAACCAGGCTCGGCTTTATTAAAGCACACATAGGCATAAAGGGCAATGAAATAGCACATACCCTTGCGAAGGAGGCAACCACGGATGGAATTTCAGCCAGCCTTCCATTCCCAAAAAGTTTCCAAAAGAAACAACTTCTACAGCTCTCACAGCCGTTTAGGCTCCGAGTTCGGGGGTATGCTGTGGTGTTATGTTTGTAAAAATAATAATAAAGAATATCTCAAACAGCATCAGTTCACAATTCAAAAAAGCAGAATTTCATTCAATTGAATAATTCCAGTATGTACAGATACCTGAATTTTTTAACTGAACTTTTATTTTCAATTTTGAAGAGTTGTTTCTTCTGGCGTTTAGTTTTTCAAGGAATTAGATTTTGAAGTAGTAATCCCTTGGAACTCTTAGTTTGACAGACAACTATGTACTATAGAGAGACATTCACCTTGAACTTCACCCTCTCGTACCTAGCCAGGCGGTTCTGGGTGGTCTACAGGTTTTGGCTTAACACCTAAGACGGCCGGTTTGAGGCGCTTGCCTTCGTTTGAGGGGTGGTAGGTTAGAAAGATGGCTTCATTGATAAGCGTGGTTGGAGGTCCAATTATCCATGTCTGGGTCTTTTCTACAGCCTCTTTCAGTTCGCCTGAAGCGGAGGGAGGGGAATTCAAAGGAAAAGGTTAATGCGATCTTACAGTGTTTATATAGGTTTTATCTCTTTACAAGCTTCTTCAGCACGTAATAGGTAATATTTTATAGCTGTATTCAAAAAGAAATCTTTCCCATTGTACTCCTATTTTCAACATCCGTTATACGCGTGCGGAACATATTATATCCCTATATTTTCTTTTTTTCCTACCAATATTTTTTCCGAGAAAAAATATATCAGTTAATAATTAAATAATAAACACCTCAGAAATTCAAAAAAGTGAAAAAATAAGTTTAGGTGACTATTTTGAATATTTTCATAAAGATTACTAATAAGTAATAAAAAATCATAGCAATTTAGATATACAGTCGACGCTCGTTATAACGACCCTCAGCGTCCCATAGCAAAAGGTCTTTATAACGAGTGGTTGGTATAGTGGATATAGTTAAAAAATGTACATGTGCAAGCTGAGCAGTTCCGTAAAAATAGGTGATTTTTAAAGAGATTCGACTCATTTTTTTTATCACTGGTATTAAAAATAAAATTTTATTAATTAAAAATATATTTCTAAAACAAATTTTAAAGTAGAAAATAAAGCGTGTTATATACTTACAAAACATTTATTTTCTAAAGAAAAAATCAGAAATGGTTGTTTGTCTTTTCTGATTATGTGCTTTTTGCAAAACATAATTTTCCATTTCAGTTAAAGATGATAAACAATGTTCTGCCATTCAGAAAAACATTTTAAAATCCCAATAGCACTTGAAACATTTTTTTTATTATAGGCTATTCTAATTTCCGCTCTGTGGTGAGTTGTAATTTTTACGCCCTGTCAAAGTTGAACTGCAACACTGAAGACTCTACATGTACGAAGCTTGGCAATACAATAATCAATGTCATTTCAAGTTACACGTTTAGAAACATGTTCTTTTTGGGAAAATGCCGGGAAGAGTGTCCGTTGAATTCGGACGTTGTATTGGGATTAGACGACATTGGACGGTCGTTATACCGGAAGTAAAATAACATAGAGTGCATAGGGAAACATAGTTGGGGATTTTATCACTGGCCGTTATAATGGAACGGTCTTTATAATGTGTGGTCGTTATAACGAGCGTGAACTGTACTTCATTTAAATGCTCATCACAGGCCCAATAATAGCATTTTTGACAATATTTTTGATTAGTTTCGTACCTGCTTCTCCCATAATCTTTTTTGTTGTTTTTTGGTCCTATGCCGTTGATTCTAAAAATAAAGTTCACATTTTTTATTTCCACTGGAAGGCGGCTTTGGGCGGCACTGCATAAAAACTGTATTATAATAAGTATCCAACAGAGATTTTCGATGACAACAATTCTTTTTATATCCTTAGCCATATTTTTGCGTCTAAAAATTACAAGGGATTAATTAAAGAGGTGTTTTGAATATTGTAAAATTATAAACCATAATCCAATGACAGGTATTTCTTGAGACATCATTTTTCCAACATAACGAATTTAGAACATCAACTTTTGTTTGTCATATCATAAAATCTAACAATTTCTCCTTTTTTGTTTGTTATCGCCTGTCACTTTGTATAGAAAGTGAAAAATGTATTGTAAATAATTATGAAATACATTTAGCGTCAGATTGAAAGCCAAATCTTCAAGACTTAACTTCTCGTTTCTTATTTAGTAAAAGTTCTTTGAGTAATCTCCGTTTATTTAAAGGAATTACACGGACACAAATAATTTTATATCTCTGTTAAAAGTTTTTAAGAAAGTTTGAGACTTGAAAACCAGTTATCCGATTTTAACCCTCACAGGGGCTGTGGTTTCGACCAAGGCTCTCTAAAAAAAGGTGAGGAAAAGGCACTAGGAAAAAGTAATTTGGCGCCCCGTCAGAACCATAACCAAGAATTTTAAGGCCTATATTCCAACGAAAATATCTGCCTAATAGAGTAATTAAGGAACAAACACTTAAATTTCAAAAAGTGCAAGTGGACTATAAACACGAAATCTGGATTTCAGTGACATATAGTTTTAAGGTTTTGATTTTTTTGTTATCATTATTAGAAAATATTATTAGTAATTAAATGTTTTTGGATAATAATATTATATTCAAATGTATTTCATGGAAGACATGAAAATCTAAACAAATTTATTATTTAATTTACGACTACGCATTACTATAAAAAATAAGATTTTAAGATATAGCCTAGATTTTTATATCTTATCTGGTAAATTAAAAGTAATGTCATTTTCATTCAGAACCAGATTTCCCATAAGACCAACCTAGTCCGTGGCCGTGTGCCTTTAGTCAGGGAGGGGCAGATATTCAGACAAAAATAACAATATAATATTTACATACTTCTTAATATTATTTTGAAAAGAATATAGAAGTTTCTGTTTTATATAAATGCACTTACATATACATTATATAAATTGGCGGTGCACTAGCTTTGCCTATGATTTTAGTAGTAGTGTATACAAAAGCCAAGAAAAGAAAAAACACACACTTTTTTAAATCTAAATAGCAAGTAAAGGGGAAAGAAGGGGCGGGTGACATTATCATTGGCAGGAGGTTGGCTATTTTTTTATAATTAGAAAATCTCCCGTCATGGTTTAACAGGTGCAAATTGCCTCTTCATTCGAGAGATTTCCCTTCAAATTTGACGTGTTTAAATAGATATATTTGCGAGAGAAATGTTTAACTGACTGAAAACAAATAAAATGAACATATGTTTTATGACAGGAAATAATATTTTTATTCACATATTATTTAAATATTTCTTTATTCTAAAACATTCTCGGTAAACAACTTTCCATGTGAAGTATTTTTCGTTGTTTAATAATTTTCCTTGTACTTCAGATGCCTTTGTGTAAATTATAACGTGATTGGAAATCCTTGGCCATGAAAGTGCAACATAGAGCTGTCCATGTGAAAAGACAGGCTCATCGAGGTAAATTCCAACATGATCGAACATTTCCCCCTGCGATTTGTTGATAGTCATCGTGTAAGCTGGAATTAACGGGAACTGGCAGCGGTTGAGAACGAATGGTAGATTCACGTCACTGCTGGCTAATTCAATTCTTGGCAAGAAAACAACATCGCCACGATTGCATTCAGATACAATTTGGCGTCCAAATTATATCACGCGCCTGATATACCACTGACGTAATTTACTACTTTCCAATGAAACACGGAAATTAATTTGAAATATAGGATTAATATAATTTAAAATTTCTCGCGAACTATTAATCATAGCGAGATAAATTTTATATCAATCGATAGAAAATTTTATTTCACTATTTTAGAGCTATTAAATTTGAAATTAGAACGACAGTTACTCTTTTAAATTTAAAATTACTGAAATTTAGGTTCTCTAACAATGAAATAATGCTGTTTAACGTCTCGCAGTGATATGCCGCGAATTTCATTGTTGGTGACGTCAGAGCGTTACCGGAGGATGTGGACTATTATATTAGTAATAGTTCGGACAATTTAGAAGACGATAAAAAAGATTACAAATAATTAATTTCTGAAGAATAATATTTGTCATTTGATAAATTTAATTTTAATCTATACAATAAATTCAAGTAGCTTCAATTCACTTTTAATTATTTTTAAGAAATTTTTAAAATTATGTAATTTTAGTAAAATCGTCTATCTTTTCGATAAAAATTAAAATAACCAATGTTTTGATAGCTGTTAATGAATGTTAATTATTTATTGATTTGTAGGCTATTACGATTCAAAATTACTTTAAGAATGCATATTACAAATTAGCAGACAATAAAGTGCTAATTTCTCTTGATATGATTTGACATCGTATGCGCTAAAGATCGGTTGAATTCATATCTATCCTATTAAAAGTCGAAGGTAAACAAACGTATGTATGTATGTATGTCCGGCTATCTTCTCACGAACCGCTGAACGGAGAAGCACGCGGTAGGTACCAAAAGATGGGGAATAATCCAAGGAATCCATTTCGGCCATTTAAATTTCGAAATTACAATTAGTTAAAAAGATATTAATTAAAAACGTCAAAATGAATGAATTGACGTGCTGCCATCTATTGGCAGAATGGTGAATTCATTCACGGCGGATTCTTTTTTCCCCCTGTTATTGGTTTTCGCATCCGGTGTTGCATTTTTTTATTTATTTAACGGAAGTTGGTATTTCCTTTTGAGGGATCTTCTGTGTTTCGATTTATTAACAATCGAAAAAAAATCGTTTTCCTGCATTTTTCCTTCTTTTTTTTTGTCGTTCGGTGTTTCGCAACATTTACGTTCGTTGGGGGAAAATATTTATCCGTTTTTTTTCTTCATTATTTTTCGTTTTATTTTTTCTTTTGCAAAACAAATATCATGCTAATCTGTTTTAATTTATAAGCATAAAAATTCTCTCGTTTTCATTCAAACCAAACTGCTTTAAGGTAGTAAAAAGGCTAGAACTGAAAGTCTTAATCCAACAAGAGAGGATTCAAAACAGATTTATGTTTGTTGGGGAAGCTTAGTGACAATATTTGTGGGGCAAAAAACAGGCGGGCATAAGAAAAAATGTGGATTCCGAGAAATGCTGGGTTATTAACTATAAGGTAATTAAAAGGTTGGATTTAAAAATTTTAATTAAACAATATAGGATTCAAAGGATTTTTTACGTTTTGGGGGAAACATAACGTTTACGTTAGCGACAATATGTGCAAAAAAAAATAAACCGGAGGCGGGCATATGAAAATTAGTAATAAAAAGACTAGATTTGAAAGAATATTTATATTTGTTGGGGAAAGTAAGTGACAATATTTGTTGAAAAAAATGGAGCCGGGCATATGAAAATATGGATCCCAAGGCCTCACGTGATCTGACTTCTCTCCGCTCGGGAATATCCCATTATTCAAGATTGCCCGTGCAACGCCGGGCCATGCAGCTAGTGTTTTCTTAAAGGTATTTACATAAAAAATATTTTAGTTGTGCTCCTCTTTGGGAACAAACAAACATATATATTTTAAGAATATTATATGTAGAAATTGTAAAATTTAAAAGAAAGCACTGTGAAAAGCTGGTTTTCATTAATAAATATGATAACTAAATCACTACAATTTATGATATTTATTTATATAAATATTTAACTATTTAAGTGTATCTATTTAACTATTAAGTGTAGAATTTCAATAAGTTTGCTAATACAGAAGAATTGGAAAATACCAATACAATCCATCGTCTTTCAAGGAAAACACGGAATATAAAATGAAATTCGTTATAATCAAAGAAACACTTCTGTCCTCTTGCAGTTTACCGATCATGATAAAAGACCGGCCGCCACGACATAAATTAGGCACTGAAGTCGACCGCAAAACAGCCTCCATTGCCTGCAGATTATATGATGACCCCCTTATACGGGGTTACGAACCGTATTCGGAGATGGGCGCTATCAGCCACACTACCACTATTAAACCCCAAGAGAAGCAAGACGAAGCTCACATATCCGGTGCCTTCTCATCCCCTTATTCGGGATGTCAACTCACGCAGAGGAGACAGTCTGAATAAATCAGCTTGTTATTTCTTTTAATATTAATACTAACTTCTTATTAAATCAAAGAATAATATCTTTTTTTCGATTACTTCCATTCATGCAGAAAAGCCTATTTAAATTTTCATGCATTATCAAAATTTTATAGCTCAGTTATCTGAATTTCTTATGGCGAAACTGAAAATTATATGAAATTTACAGCCCACTTTTATATCGTAGTTTTCGCAGGACAAAGTCGTTTTCTTCGGAGAAAACTTCAGTTCTACAAAACTTTTAAACACATCAAGTATTTTTCGAATTCAAAATACTTATAATCATTTCTAAGATGACATTGAATGTGTAGGATTCATGAAAAAGTTTATGCCGGCATTTAACGCCAGCAAAGACCATCACTTTTCAAATGTGGAGACGATCGCTTTCATATCGAGAACCCAAAATGTCGAAAATCTATTCATCATTATCATATCTCTCCAATCATGTCGTATTAGCTAATTTTTTTTGGGGGGGGATGTTTTCATGGGAAAATTATTTATGAAATAAATTTAGGATGTTGCTAGTAAAAATTTTGAAGTTATTGGACATTCAATATGTAAATGTCTCTTTATTAAAATTTGAATTATAGAATATAAGCTCTTTTCAGTAGAATGGTACCCTTTCTTTCAATATATGACGAACGACAGCAAAATAATGCTCGGTGCCTACTTTTTTTCCCGAGACTGTACTTATTTCTATTCTACGGATTTCTGGGCCCATCCTATGTTTAGACCTGGATAAAAATCATTATTTTTGGTAGCTTTATAAACGGGTATAAATGAATTAAGAGACAAAATGAATTATTACATTTGCATAATAAGGCTACTTGAAAAGTTGTCAAAGTAATTGTACCACTTTTAATATTAGATAAAATTGTATATAATAATTTAACATTTCAACAAAACCTCCCAAGTATGCAGTTGATCATTTCATTTACAAATAGCTTGGAATTTGAAAGTTGGGCTGGTGAAGAAAAGTTTGTTATTGCCATTTGATAGTGTTGGCATATAAAGCGGTAAATGCTACAATATTCGAAGCTAGGAGTTATAAAATTCCATTTCTATAATAGTGTCTTAAAAGCGGATAAATACGAACAGCAATGGATGTAAAAGAAATGAAATGTTCTGTTGACTCTTTCCCCGACAAAAAATCTGTGATTTTTAACTTTCCCTATACAAATATTTCCTTAAGCAATAATATACAGGCTGCACACGTGTATCTTCTATCGAATGAAACGAAATAAGCTTTAAATCTGGATACTCATATAAAAGGGACCATACGTAATCTGTGACCTATCTCAGTGCCCCTAGCGGTAAAACTTGAATTTTACATTGGATTCCATAACAGAAACCAATTAAAATCAATTGAAAAATTATACAACGTTATCGACGCGATAAAAAATTGTGTAGACTGAGAATACAATGTCTATTTTAAATTTAATCTTTTGGGTTCGGTAGTAGTTAAAGCAAGTAAGATACGTTACACTATAACTAGGTAACTATAAAAATGGCGAATTATGGGTAAAAAGAGCTTCTGGTTGAGATTCATAACATATAATGATAGGTATCACGCTCTATAGGCGCTACTTCTAATTTCCTGAGGATCCTTGCATTTTCTCTAAATCATGAAAACAAAACACTCATTTTTTTTCTTGTGACGACTTAGTTGAATTTACCTAATTATAGGATTCACCCCACGAGACGTTCTACATACGACAGCGTTTCTATAAGCAGATTCAATGTCATATATCCATTGAAATAATTTTTGATTGAGAAAATTACCATAGCAAATTACTTACTAGTATAAACATTATTTTTCAATACAGTTGCCGTAATTTGTAAATCATTTCTTAACCCTCGCAGGCACTGGCTGGCGTATAGAGAGCGTCAGACAAGGAAACAGAGCCAATACAGTCTTTATTTATTGGTATTTTTCACCTATTAGAAAGCAAAAACATGTCTAAATTGAACCTTCGGGAGCCTAAATAATATTATTCAATTAAAAAAATTCTGGTACTTGGGTTTTCAGGAGAAAAATCAATAAAAATCAAGGTGGCGTAATTCCACCGCCCCTGTCTTATTGTTATTGGTAAATGCCCGTGTTTCTAAAGGTTAAGTCTCCGTACAAACCTTAGTACCCCACAGTCATGGAAATATTCCGACTATAATCGAAACCATATTTCATTTCATTTCTGATCTCATCATTGTAGGGAAATTTTATCGAGAAAGATGTTTCTTCAGTTGAATGTCAGGTGGAAATCGCAGAGAGCAAAGTGCGGGTTGTGTGACTGATGGTCCAAAACTTTCCATTTGAAACTTTTGATAACGCTTTGGTTTGAATTGCTGTATGAGGCCAAGTGATGTAATGTAGCTAGCGGACACCACCTGGTAGAATTTTCCTGCGTGTCGAATTGCCCGTTGAAGATGTTGGAAAGCTTGGGAATATGCAGCCGCTACAATTGTGGTGCTGGGAGATATCAAGTGAATCAGAAGAAGGCCTTAGCAGTCCGAAAAAACAGAAGACTTGTTTTTGTTGCTGTCTTCTGTTCTTTTACTACAATCGAAATTTTGACAGAACGCACTTCACATTTGGCGGGATTTTCAATCGCCTCAGTCATTATAAACACTTACTAATCGAATCCCGTTCATCAGAAGAAAGGTAAATGAGTGCGCGGAGATAGCGAATGGTTCAAGACCAAAGCCAACGTTTCCACCGCTCCTCATATAACAATGATTCAGATAGATGTATAAAAATTGCTGCCAATAGTAAACATATCGAGTAACCATTAGTGGGTACTTTCATTTAGCGGAACCCAAGGCAAAAATATGCTGAGCTACAGAATAAAGCCAATATTAAAGCATGGCTACGTTTGGAGCCCAGTTAACTAAAAGGATCCAATAACTGTAACTGCTGACATGAAATTTATACCAGGAATAATATTTGTTTTATTCCTCCTTACTTACTTGCTACTGAACGAAATTCTAACCAAGACGTTAGTTTTCTTAAATTACGCCCATGCATCTTATTAAACTCTGGACCTCCAAAAGTCATGATATACCTCATAATATTGAGTGAGACCTTCTTTTGCCCGGGAAAGTGCAGCAACTTGACGTGGCATTCAGCCAAAACGTCCCACAAAGAACAATAGTCGGAAATCAAAATGTACAGTAAATAATTTGGAATGAGGGAATTGATCGGAGAGTGATAAATAGAAAAAAAGATTTGGGCTCACCACGTTTCACATAAAGCTGATAATGATTTGCAAGTTTCATCAATGCTTTTGCTTCCTTTGCTCAATAATTACATACACTTTTGATAAAAATAGGGTGCTTATTCGTGAAAATATAAAGGTTTCTTTGCATAATCTCAAATATTTCAGCATGTTTTTTTGGTTTATAACACCCATAGATTTCAACTAAATTATATGAAAATTACAGAATACGGGACAATATTTAAGCTTTGTATTAAAATTTAAATATTAAAGGAAATATGAGTTTTTGTTGTAATTTTTCACTTTCAATTTTGAAGCCCGATGTACAGATAAGCCTATATAAAAATTCCAGCGAAAAATCATTAACTTTGAGAAAGAAATCGAACTTCCAGTGAACAGAATCTCCGCTGCTCTTTAAGAGAAGCTAAATGATGGAAAACAGTCTTCTAGAGAGCCCTCCGAATTCATTAGAACAGAGGAATAGTGAATATTCATTTTAGCGACCTCTGGCATTGCAAGTATCGGCGATTCTCTTTCCCACCTCAAATTTCCAAAACCAGACTTTTTTTATTGATTTTAATTTAATCTCTCTATAACAAATGTTACTAAAAATTTAAAGAATAGAACATTTAACTACAGGCCACATTTAACAGAGTTGATGTCAGTATCACGCGCGAAAAATTATTTGAATGTAATTTTAAACAAAATGGTAAAAAAATCAGAAAACTTTTCAACAGAATCTAAATATTGTAATTGGAAGTCTGCCTAGGCTGTTGACATGTAAGTCAGTCAGCAAATTGTAGGAAAAAGTAAATTGCACTAACCTGCAAACAAATTTGAAAACACGAAAAAATAATAAGTATAATTTATAAATAATATTTTATTTTAATTTAAATAAGTTCGAATAAACAGCTCTTGTAAATAAAAAGACATCGCAAAATTAAATATACCTGGAGACACAGAAAAAAAAGAATGGCGAGTTAGAGTTCGCCCGTATATTTTTCGAGAAAACGTCGGTATAAAATCATAAAACAAGTACTTAGTATTAATATGTAATTTAATTATCAATCTATTTAATACAATATTTGCACAGAGTATTATAATGGTTACAGAATAGATAAATCACAAGTTACCACAGATCCCTGCTACATGCGATAAACTTGTAATTTATCTATTCTGTAACCATTATACTCTCTGTGCAAATATTGTATTAAAAAGATTTATACATATTAATTCGAGATAATTGTTTCATGATTTTATCCCGACGCCTTCACGAAAAATTTACTGCGTGGACCCGAACTGCTTCTTTCTTATGTTTTATTCAGAGTAGCTTTTGATGGCGCCATCTGTTGACAGTATATAACAATACATATCGCGTTTGCGCAGTAATACATTATTTACTACAAATGCTCATATTTCCCGTAATATTCAAATATTTGAATTCAAATTTTAAGACAATGTTCGTTTACGTGCAGTCAAGTATTCCGTAAGTTTCATACAATTTGAAATTTAACTCTGCATGTTATATTCGAGAAAAATGCGCATTTTGAAATTTTCAATTTTTACATATTTCCTAGTAATTCTCCATAGGCTCTTTAAACTGACACCAGAATCAACCGCCTAGATAAACATGTTTCCACGCTACACTTATTTATATTATTACATAAAGTTAATTCATAACAATCACGCGTATGCGCCTACACTGGTACGATGACGTCACAGGCAAAACAAATACTATACGACAAACTCTTACAGATATGATCCTTACGTTTTGGGGTCAACCATTCTTTTGTCATTATTAGTCAAGCAATTATTAGCGATTCAAATCTGACGGTATTTTGTGACACAAGAAAATTCGACCTCGCTGTAACAAGCGGAAAGACGTTTTCACTTCAAAAAAATATATTTTCCTGAAAGTTGCGGTGCTCCTAGATAATTGGCTATAAGAATTATTAAACACTTCAGCTCTGCAAATTTATCTTGGTACACTAGGAGTTCAATGATTCATATAAATTTTGAAAGGTGCGATTTTTAAAATTATGCAAACACTAACTCTAAAATTATTCCAACCAATGATTAAATCCAATCTCTGCAAATGAGGAGTTTCTTATTAAAAGTAAATATATCTGTTTTACAAATCGATATTTTTAAGGAGCAGATAACCCGGAGGGTGGAAATTCGTAAACATTCTAAAATTTTCATAAAGAAAATCGAATATTAATAGAGTTCATTACCGACCTGAGAAGTATGCGTTCTATGTTTTTTTCGGGTGGAAGGAGGGAAACGAAAAAATTGAGTTCAAAGATTCCCCGATTTTGTAACTGATATAAGAGAATGAAAATGTAGACAAAATGAGTGACAATATAACATTTCTATTGTTACCACAAATGTTCGACTCAAAATATACAAACAGAAACAATAATAATAAAGGAAAGAAATATATTTCAGACGAGACACAAACGCCAGAGACAAGAGGAGAACACAGTTTATCTAGCCGTAATTTAACAAAAATATGTAAGGAAGTATTACCACTTACAATATTGCAGAAATTTCTTTATAAAGATTTGAAGTATTTGCCAACACATTCTAACAAATTGTACAATAATTACTTTAATATATAGCCTGGATTTGTATATCTCGGCTGGAAAATTAAAAGTTATGTTATTTTCATTTGGAACCAGATTTCGCAAAGGATAACGTAGTCCGTGGCGTCGTATCTGCTGTCAGGGAGGGGTATATATTCAGAAAAAAATAACAATAAATTATTTAGCTACTTCTCAATATTATTTTGAAAAGAATACAGAAATTTATGTTTTTATAAATGCACATATATATACATTATAAAAAATGGCGGTACACTAGGTTTGCCAATGATTATAGTAGTGTTGAATACAAAAGCCTAGAAAAGAAAGAACCCACATTTGTTTAAACAAATTAACACGTAAATGCGGAAGAAGGGGGGCGGGTGACATCATCATTGGGAGGGGGTTGGCTATAGGATGTGTACTATAGAGGGTCATTGTTTTTGCAGTTGCCCTGAAATATCTGTCTGGTAACTAGTTAAAACGCTTATTTTCTTATATAAATGAAGAAACAAAATTTTAAGAACCACTAAAACCATTACAAGGGGGACAAAAAATCATTCAATTTAACGACGAAATGCATATTTGTAGGTGTATTTTGTTGTCACATGTTCGAAAGAGTTCGCACTTAGCTAAAATGTGAGCTTAAAACTGAAACTGGAAATAATGAAAGTACAACTAATCCAATAACTTACTTAATAACTCAAAACATGCTCACAAAAAAAATAATAATCGGAAGTAGAATCATCCATCATTGAAAATTTGTTTACTATGGAATATGTTTCAAAGCTTTCTTAATATCATAAGAGTATTTTTATATACTGATTCAATAAAACAACCAGTGCACTTCGGTAAGAAAGCAAGATTTGAAGATGAAAGAACGATTAGAGATACAAAGAATTCAAATTTTAAATGAAAGCTTGTAACCTCTAGGTACGTCATAATTGGTCTCTGTCCCACGCCGTCCTCCATTTCCGGGATATATAGAAAAAGAAAATTTGAAAGAGTCTTCTAGCCTCAACAACTGGACCGATTTCGCAACTTTAAAAGTATGGCTACGGTTAATTAATACGAGAAGTGAACAGCTGGTAGCCGATGGCGGTAGTATTAATTAAGGATATCAAATTATTTTGTTCTCTTTCAATTGACATAAATTTATAGAAAATTGTGAATTTATTTATCAATGACTTTCTTTGGATTCCGATTAATAGTTATTGATTATAAACATTTTTTTCATATTGCCAATTTATTTAATTCATATTAGTTTTGTATGATGTGGAGTGGAGTTTTAAATTTAAAAATATTGTTGTTATATGAATACGTTCCACTCTAAATTTGACAGTTATTTCTATTACTCAGTTATTTTTACAGTTACTCTGTCTAGAGGACGGCTGATAGGTAGCAGAAATGATGATGTTGATCTTAGATATATTTCCGAATTGTCTTGGAAAAAATGGCTCTTCAAGAATGTATAGAAAGTAAAATAGTGTTTATGGCAGAAGTTCATTTTGGTAGCCACTTTTCTACATAGATACCATAACCTTACATTCAAAAATGTTCCAAATGTGTATTGAACGGTTTTTAAAAATCCAGAACTGTCAAAATTTTTTTCTTATTCTTCCTTTCTTCGAAAGATGATTTTTAACGGATCATGATCCCTAATAGAAGATTATAAATTTTTTGCATGTCTAAATTTTGATTTGTAGTTTTGATTTGTATTTCTCAAGTTATTTATGTGTAGACTTAGCTATATTTTTTTAGAAAAATTTTTGTTTGAATTGATTAAATCTATGAATAAAGCAGTTCATCACATAAAATGGTGTGTGTCGTCTTCCAAAGAGTTCGCTTCAATATCTCGCAAAAATATCTTGAAATTGCTGTATCCCTATGTAGTTGCCTTCCTTATTTATTTAATAATTTTTGTCCATCAGGAATTCTTTTACTCAAACAGATTTAGAAATAGAAACAGCACAGGAGTACTTTTAAAACTATAAAGTCACTAAACTCTAACTGTTTTAAATCATTAAAACCAATGAATTAATCCAACTGTTTATAAGAAATGAGTTTCTTATAAACAGTTAATATGTCCGTTTTAGAAATGGATATTTTCAATGAGTGGTTATACCGGCTTGGCGAACAATCCATGAATATTGTCAGAAAATCTTAAAAGAAATCGAAAATGATTAGGACTTAAATTCTATATCCCAGGTATGCGTTCTGTTCATAAGGTTTACATTTCTTTCCGGTGGGAGAGAGGGGGTGTGTCTCGAAAAAAATGACTACAGACATCGCCGATAGGTGACTCTGATAGAAGCGATTGAAAATGTCAAAATGTCTGGCGATATCAGCATTTTCATTACAACCACAATGTTCTCTTTCAAAGGAGACAAGACACTACAGACAAATCACATCAGCGGCAACAGACACAGGAAATCAATGAATACAGCTATGCATGGAGGATCCTGATGTATGAAAGTTTTTTCACACCGTTTAACAAGGATTATTAACAGTGTAAGTCTTTCAGTTTTCCAATCCTTACACTGTCGAAAATTTCATAAAGCAATCCAAGATGATTCAAGATAAGCATGTTTTGGTAATTAAACTTTTGTCAGCTGAAAATAGTATTTTTTCAGACACAACGTACGAAATTTCTGATGATTGAAATTTCAACATTTCGGTAAATTAACTCATATCATAGTGGAATCATACAGAACCTGAAGATGCGAAAGAACTTCACTGAAGATGACAAAAGATTTTCTTCCATCCAGAAATCTTTGTCTTGCAAAGTTGTGACTGGAAGAGCTGGAACGTATGTACCATCGAAAGCGGTGGGCACAAATGGGGATAAGTAAACTTCGTATTCTCCAATTGATTAGCGACTGGTGAATGTTAACACTACATCGGCTAAGATCCGAATCCCCGTCAATTGCTTCGAAGGCAGCTATATAAATCGTTAATAGAATTTTTGATTAATGCCGGTTTATAAATAACAGTTTTATTTTCATTTTTCTGCGTAGGTGATGCTTATAGTGCCGCCTGACGGGAAGTTTCTGCACTAAATTATATCTACGGCATGAAGAATATAGCACTCGCGAATATGCAAGAGATGCTTTCCTTGCATTATACAATTCCCTTTATTTTAAGGATTTCTGAAATGTCTGATAATTTTTTACCAAAACTGTATTTAAATTTATAAAAAATGAAGTGTTTTGGTACCTTCACAAATGGGAATAAATATGTTGCGAGTAAAACTGAGATATCACCTTTCAACTCTTAGGAATAGGATTTGATAATTTATAAAAGAACTTCTACCACTTTTAACATTGCAGTTATTTCATTATAATGTTATAAACTTTTTTTGAACCGTATGTCTTGCTGCAGAGAGTTTTTCGTAAAAGCTGGTAAACGATAGTAAGTGCCAATGTTATTTATAGACACATTTAACAAAAATCAACCTAAACCATATCTTGGGGCGTTGCAGTCGGGGGGTACATATCCAGAAGAATTAATATAATATTTTCATACTTTTCAGTGTGTTTGTATATGAACAAAGAAATTTATGTTGTTTAAAGACACATTCATTTATATTAAATAAATTGGTTTTATAATGGATTTGCCTATCATTACTTTAGCATTGTACGAAATACTTTACGAAAACTTTAGCATTGTACGACTATAAAGAGAAAAATCTGCACCTAGTTTTATTTTACAAATACATACCTAGGCCAGTGGAGCCTCGCGTGCACAGATTTTTATTACATTCGAAGACACTGATAATGGGATAGTTGCAGGAGGGTAAAATTAACTAATTTCAGTCTCAATATATTCCAAACGAAACCAAATAAATTAGCACTATGTTCTATCTTTGATATGGATATTTGAAATTTTGATTCTTGCATATTATAGAGTCCACATATCTTATTTTGATTTTATCTCATATATTATGGAATTTTGTCAAAAACGTTGGGAGCAAATCGATGGTGTCTGTATAATTTCAGTTTCCTCGAGAGTAAGAAGATTTGTATAAAATATGTTTCAAAACTCTCATAGAAAGCGATCAAAATGAAGAAAAAATGTAATAAAAATTTATTTTCTGTTTTGTATATGAAATAAAGAAAATTAGTTTCTTTTTGTTTGGGCTGGGTTTCAGAACAATGTCAACAATATTTTAACGCTTATCAAATGTAAAAATTTGACAATATATGCATTCTTACTTTAAAATACTTATAGTCCCGTAATTCAACATATTTATTAGTTAGTGTATTACTTCGCAATAAAGATATTCTAAAAATATATTAATTAATCTCTCGCTATTACTATCGAAATGCACCACCTACGAACGTCTCTCACAGCCGGACTTGTGAACCGTGCAACGCTTACTGAATGAACGCTCAGCCTAATGAACTCAGTGGACGAATGATGCATATGTGCATTTTAAGCTGCAATAATTTTTAAAGACCACTAGATGGTACCCTGTGTCCATTACTTTTGAACTGAACTTACTTATTGGAACCTGACCTTCACTTTATTAACATTCTGCCTGAATGTGGTATTTTCTCATCAGCAGTTTCGGGGGAAGGTGGAAAAAGAATGAAAACAAATAGATTTCGACTATTTAACTCTCCATGTGATTCAAACATCTGGTATCTCACTAAATGCTTATTTTTTCACTACTATGTGAGGTTCCTTTAGTGTTACCGTCATTTCTGTTCGACAGCGTTACGTACTTCCCGTTTTTACTTCGGATACTCTTGACTCTAGTGTATGATGGTAAAAAGTCGTTATTTATCAGAGGAAGAATATACTCGCATGATAAATAATCCATTTAGCGGCAAAAATGAGATTGATTATTAATTTATAAAGAGTTAAAAAGTGATAACATTTTATACTTGTGGATCACGCAATGTTCGACTAGCGTTTCAACGTGCATAGAGAATTAACGGACTCAGTCTTCATTTTAAATTTAGTTATTTTTCTTGTAAATAGTCTTTATAATATTTTTGCGTTAATTTTAGAATTAATTAATGTGCTTTGTCTATTAAAACTTCGGAATAATTTGAATAGCGCTTTCCAAAATTATTTCTATAGGTAAACAATTGTTTTTATATATTTTCATGTAAATTAAAGGGAAAAGATTATTAAATGCTTATTTAAACATGTATCACAGATTAAGTAATAATCTATAATGATACCAAAAATTACGACGTTAGGACATAAACTTTTGTTTTTATTTTTTTAAAAGTTAGGCTTGGTGAAGCAAAAACCCCGTCCTACTTTGAAACGATGTCTTTCGTCTCCGCTCCGTCCGGTGGAGTCGTCTTTAACAAAGGTGCCTCGTCCCGAAAGGGTCGCACACTGCTTGGATTTTGGAAAACCAACAGGATGAAGTGCAGATCAGACAAAAAAAATTCAGTTGTATCATTACAAATACACAGGCCCAATACGGGTTATTGAAAATTTTTAATGCCACTTCTATCCCTATGCAAAACCAGATATTTTATACAGATTTTAATTTAATCTCTGTATAAGAATAATTTAACATGTCTATAAAAATATAACTACAAATTGAAATAAAGAAAGTTATTGAAAGACACCTTCAAGAGAGTTGATTTCATAATCTCAAATAAAAAATAGTTTAAAAGAATTTTAAACAAAAAAAATTACAAACCTTTTCATAGAGTCTAAACAATAAATACTAAATTTGAATAGGATGTTGACCTGTGAATTAGTCAGCCAACTATAGTGGTCGAAAAAAAAGGAAAATATAACAGGACCATGCTGATCTGCAAACAAATTTGAAAAACCGAAAATTATGCTAAGAGTAAATTAAATGTAACTTGATTTAATTTGAATAAGTTCGAGTAAAATGTTCCTGTAAATAAAATATAAGGACAGAAATAAATTTCCTTGAAAATACTGAGAAAGGAAAAAAAGATCTTGAGGTTCCCCAAGGTAGTTGTTTACTTTACCTATTTGTAAATCAGTCCCTGCAAATATACCTTAGTATATCAAAAATTCAACTATTCCTACAAATTTAGAAATGGAAATAATAGAGGAGCAATTTCCAATCTTATAAAGGCACTTACTCTAAAATATTTTAAACCATTCCAATCAATTAATTAAACCATTCTCAAGGATTGAGTACTTTCTTATCAAAAGTGAACATATACGTTTTACAAAGTGATATCGTATGGATTCGGTCGCCAAAAATTCCGTAGCGAAAAAATGACAATCGAAAAAAATCATAAAAAGAAAGCAGAAACTAATCAATATTGAAAACGATTTGGGAGATATGCGTTCTCTATGCACATGTTTTTTAAATTTCGGATGGGAACGAACAAAATAGTACAAAGTTTCACCCATAGGTGCTGCTGGTATAAGCGAACGAAAATATAGACAAAATGAATGACAATATTAACATTTATATTACAACCAAAAGAGTCTTAGACCTGACCTCCACCGCGTGGAAAAATATACTACAGACATGTCAAAATGTCTGCGACATCAACAAAAAAGACGGAATTCATATCAGCGTGTTATTCGGAACTGTTCACGCTCCAGATGAATGCTAGTTTTTTAAACCGCTTAAAAAGGATTATTAACTCGTTATATCTTCCAGTTTTCATATGTTTAAGCTTTCTAAAATTTCGAAACTCAATATGCGTTAATTCAAGATTAACATAAAGATGTTTTGATAATTAAAAACGTTTTCGAGTGTACTTAACGTTTTTTGTGATTCCGCAACTGGTATTCCCTGTGATTTAATTGTCAACAGGTTGTTGGATGGAGCACACAGAACCGTAGAATCTTAATCACAGGAGATAACATATATAAAGTGACGATGTAAAAGTACTTGCATACAGAAGATTATGCCAACATTTTTCTTCCACTTATAAACCATAACTTGAGCATATGAGACGTAAAATGCGGTTATATAGTTTGGTTACACTGGTGAAAATAATACTATATCGGGAAGGATCTGAAACCTCGTCAACTGTTTGAAAGGCAGTTAAACTTATCGTTAATTTAATTGTTCCTGCTGTAAGTTTATAAATGACAGTATAATTCGCATTTTTCTGCATAGCTGAACATTATATTGAATCGATACGGGCAGTTTTCGTACAGTCACGGTAAAAGAAAAAAAAAATGAAGCCATCCTTCATTATTCTGTTGTCGTCTATCACATAATAAAAAATGATACCAATTTTTAGGAAATAACGATTACTAAAATATGAGATGTATGCAAATTTGATAAGACACCGTCTACACGTTTGTAATTGCAATAACTTCAAAATTCCAAAAAGCAACACACATTTTTTTTCAAAAAAAAAAATTCAAAACTGCATTAAAATTTTAACTAGGACGCCAAATATCATCATCCTAACTCTATTCATTTAGGTAGTATAAGCAAATATAATTTTAAGTCTCTAAAGTAAAAGCAAATTTTTAAATTATTATTTATAGCTTCAGAAAAATATAGTTATAGATCTTGTATCTTTTCGTTGAAAGATTATGAAGAATTCTATCTATTCTGCTCTTACAATTTTATATTTTAACCCATATCGTATCATTAATTTAAAATATTAATTTGTTTTTATAAAATTTTTACCCGGGAAGACGAGCATCGGGCTGAGAAATCCAGAGCCTGCAGGAATTTATTACAGAAAATTAACCGCTGGATTTTAAAATTCCAGATTCACAGTAGCTGAATTCAAGGTCACTTACTTGCTGACCACAGGCATTTCAAAAATTTTCCCTCATTTGTTATGTCAGAAAATATACGGTCGGGCCCTTTGAAGCCCTATGCACACTCTCGCGTATCTGTGTAGGATTGCTAAAGAGAAAAGATAGATCGAGATAATTTGTCGCTATCCCAAATACAAATATGAAATGGGAAGATTGGAAAAGCTTTTACCTGAAATATCAACTAATTAAGAATCGATCAATGAAAAAATAAAGAAATTGTTGATGTTCAACTAGTTAGAGATCATAATTCGAATTCTGAAAAGATTTCAAAATATTTAGAAGAAGGCTGGAGTTAAAAATGATGCAGTGAATGGTAAGATAGCTAGAATTAACAAATGGTGTTAAAAAGAACCTCAAAAAATATTATATTTTTTACCTACTGCATCGTCCTAAAATTACTCGAAAATTTCGGTGAAGGAAAAGTTTCATTATCTATTCAATTCTTGGAAATACTTATCGATGAGACAGAAAAGGATTATACTTATATCCAAGCTGGAAAACCAATATTTTCATAAATAACTTGAAGTGCAAGCATTCATCAATTTTCTTAATTTTAAGGCACTCGCCAGAATAGATTTATCTGAAAATTATTTTTTTAAAAAATATTTCATATTCTGTACACTTGTGCAACAATCGCTTCCTATACAAAAAAGGAATTTTCTGTCCGTTTTGTTGAAAAAAAGTGGACCCGGGCCTACTAAGCCGACACCCGTTCTCGCGAGTTAAATATGTGTTTCTCTAAGCCTATGTATACACATTAAATCAAAAATTAACAAAACTTTTATTAGTTACATCGCTGCAATCTGTGCTAAAAAGAGGACAATGGTATAATCCTTTATTATTCGTTTTTAATCAGGTGGAACGGAATAAAGCATATTAAGCGTAATCCAGTGTTGCGTTTTTTGCACATAGTTGTTGGTTTTGCTTCGCAGGTTCTTAGCTGGCATCTTTTTATCAGTCTTCTGTTTTTTTTACAAAAATATGTTTATTTTTATACTTTAGGAAATATTTATTAACATGTTGAACACCCAGATTTCTGCAGGATGGTTTCCTCGGAATAGAAAGTCCCAAATAGGCAACTGTTACACTTCTTTGAAAAATCCAGTTTTCTCAGACTATCATCACTAAACAGCTGATTGAGCTTCCATGAAGAAAAAAATGCTATTTAAAACGCAGTAATAAATAAAGTTGAGTAACAATTTTTTTTCACTTGAACGGAAGTAAAAAATACTGCTGCATGATTATCATACAAGTTAATTCCGTTTTCATGTTTATTGTAGAATATAAGCACAGTGCTACCTTTACCTGATTTTTGCCATGTGAAAAATTTCCAGACTGACTGTTAGGCACCTGCGTGTGTTGTAGAGTAGAAATCTTTCAAATGTAACTGAGAAAGAAAAGGCTCCTCATTACTAACTGATGAGTGTTAGGGAGTAGTGGATTGTACCATCGTCCTATTTTAGGACAGTCGAAAATGCGATGAAAAATTGGCATCTAGATAATCTTTTTCACAATGCGTTTTACTGGTATACAAGTACTGATTATTAACTCAATGAATTTATGCATATTTTTCTTCGACCTCGAAACTTTAAAATAAGCTGTGTTGAAAATATAAAAAGAAAATTCTGCAATAATCGCCATTTTAAAAATTTAATTAAAAAATGCACAACATTAATTTTAACTTGCGAGAAAGACAAATATATAGTTAAATGAATCTTGAATATTAAATCGTTTTCAATTTGAATTAGCATATTCAAATTTATTTATGTGAAGGCTGTCTTATGTGCTGTCTTATTTTTAGGACGATGAGGAAATATGGGTTAAAATAATTTCAAGTGCCTAAAATATTTTTATCAAATTTGGTGCTCAAACCTTTTGAGTAGCAAAACATTAATTTTAACAGTAATCGATGCAGAATGCTATTTTATAAGTCTATGCAAAGCTTCAACTTATTAGTAACAGTAATTTTGAAATTACATTTAATTTTCTATTTTCGTTATAGAATTGTGGACATGAGGAAGTCATCCATATATTTTGAAAAAGTAACATTTTTCTTGATTAGGTATTTCTATTCATATTGGATTTTCATATCATTATATTCTAGATCGATAGTGTTTGGCGCGAATTTTATTTTTAAAAAATCATTATTTAACCATTTCGTTTCTGACGATTTGCAAAAATATGAAAACTTAAATATAAAAATGAAGTTAATGCATTGCCCTTAGTAAACAATCTAAATATGGCTCGAATTTACTGTAAAAATAAATCAGAAACTATAAATAATAGATCTTAAATCTTTAAAAGGTGATAGGAAGATTGCAAATAATCAAATAGTTAAGAATATCATTTGAATTACAATAAATTTAAGTTCAATATTTAGAATAAATTCAAGGATCTTCAAATTCTTCTGAATTCTTTTCCAAATTGTGATTAATAAAAAAATTTCAAAATTCTGTAATCTGATCTATTTTTAACAAATATTCATTTAAACAGGATTTCGAATAACAGAATAATTTTATAGAATTTAATAAAGATTAAATATGCAAAATACCCAAACATATTTATAAACAAAATTCATAATTTTGATTGCAGTTCTACGACTAAAATCAGAAGATTCAAGTTTAAAAAAGACAAGACGCTTTGAAACTATGAAAGAAAAATTCCTCTACGTCTTTCACATGCGCAGTAAAAAATTATTTACCGCAAATACTCATAATTTATCTATTAATCAAAGCATTTATTTCAAGTTCCGACATACTGCTTCTGCAACACATTGTCAAGTATTCTGTAAATTTCATATTATGTGGTGGAATACTCTGCATGTTATAAGTAATAAACATGTTGGAAATCTGCGATTTCTTAAAGAAAACATGGATATCTTCCAGAATTATATATGCTATTGTTACGAAAATGCATGTAAGCAATGTTCATATTAAATAAAACCAATGACGAAATTTAAAACTCATTATCAATTTTCTGTGGAACAGGGATACCCCAGATTTGTTTTCTTCCTTATCGAAGTCTGCTCGTACCCCTGAATGCCCTCGTGACCCAATCTTCATTGTGAAATGTTAGTCAGAGTCTACTCTTTACATGATGGAAGTTCAAAAGTAGTTGGTCTAGCTTTTCTGGTGAATTTCAAAAAAATGTAAAATTCCGAAAGTGTCCGGATACTTTTGATCATAGACTGTATGTGAATTATGCTCCGCTTTGGAAATAAAAAATATATAATTTTCTTGATTATATTGAATTGATATACTTGGAAATTACAGCATTTAAAAAATCTTCAAAACGTTAATCTGCTAATAATGAGCAAATTAAATCCGATTAACATTATTAAATATGAGTACTTGACCACTTAATGTTAACGAATTTAAATGAATTAATATTTAGACTTTAAAAATTAAAGTATTGAAGTTTTCACAAATTTTTTTAATATATGAATGTTTAGTTAATCCGTATATCATCGACAAACAAATAAACCCAGGATATTAAATAAAAATGTTAGAACCTGACTAAATTAGGAAGTAATTATTATCCATATTATTACAAACATTTCATTTAAACAATGCTCCATCTCTATTATTCGATTACTTCCACACATATAAAAGAATCCTGAGTACATTCTTATACATTATTAATATTTTAGGTCTGTTTGCTCAAAATTTAAATAGCCGAATTTGAAAATTATATGAAATTTTCAGGGTTCCCAGATCATAATTTTTATAGAACAAGAGAAATACTTTTGATAAAATTCCGGTTTTACCGAACTTTTCATCATATCAAGTATTTATCGATTTAAAAATGTAGATTATTACTTTTGAAAGGAAATTTAAAATATGAAATAAATTCAAATTCTACCATCCATATTTAAAAGCAGGCAGAGGACTTCATTATCTAAATGTAGAAAAAACCCTATAATTTCAAGAACATAATTTATCAAATATTTTCAAATCGATTCATGGTATATTAACCATAGCATTGTGTTTTTTTTCACAGATGACTTTAGATATGACATCAAAAAAGTGTGTTGCCATTGAAAAACTTGAAGTTAGTACAATATTTAATACAAAGATGACTCCTTATGAAATTGATAAACACAATAAATACGTTATTATATGTTAGTATACGTTATTTTCTCTTAAACTGTATCATGTTTTTCAATATACCATTAACGACTGCAAAATACTTCTACTTCCCTTTTATACCGCGACTGTACAATATTTTTATATTATGGTTTCTTGAAATTTCCATAGATTTCTCGTTCTCCGTTATATTTAAATATGGAAAAAATTAATTATGATAGGTAGCTTTATGAACGTGAATATCTGAGTTTATAATCAAAATGAGGTATTTCCTTTGCATATTAAAATTATTTCAAAATCATTAAAAGAAGTTGTACCACTTTTAATATTGCATAAAATTGTTTATAAGATTTGAATATTTGAGCCGATCAACTAGGGAGAATTGTTTGCATTAGTACATTTTCTCTTTTATATGTAGCTTGGGTTTTAACATCTAGGCTGTAAATGAAAATTAGTGTTATTGTCTTTTGATGAATGTGGTTGTTAAAATACGCGAAGCTAAAGGTGCTGGGATTTCTTTACTAGTAGTGTCCTATACAGCAGAAAAAAAAGAACAGCAATGGAAGGCCAGAAAAAGCAAAAATCAAATTTGTGTTTAATTGTCCCTAGATCAAGAAGAGTAGAAAAGCAAAAATTGATGAAACCCTCAAGGAAAGGAAGTCAGATTAGACTTGCTTCAGATATGTTCAATACGCTGTCCGCAGCTTTAACCTATGAGATGAAACAGAAAAAAAAGCATGTTCGACAACAGACCGGAGTGTTTCAGTGGTGATATTGTAAATGTGTTGCGTAATGCGGATTTTGAACTCAGCTTAAGTTCGCAATTGGACCCCCATGCACATCTTTTAGGTAACCCCACATCCAGAAGTCGCAAGAGTTCAGGTCAGGTGATCGTGGTGGCCAGGCTGTTTCGAAATGGTGACTGATAATTCTGTCGTTTCCAAAACGCAGATTCAACTGTTGCTTCACTGGCGTTGCAATGTGTGGAGGCGCGCCTTCTGGCATAAAAATTGTGCATCCACATATTCACGTTGTTGCAGGGCTGAAATGAGTTGGTTGCGGAAAAGAGATTCGTAACATGTCCCATTGATTGCACAGGTTACAAGACCCGAAGGACCAATATCCTCGAAAAAGAAAGGGCGAACGATAAATGATGCCGCAAACCCTCACCTCACAGTGACTTCTGAGAATGAAGAGGCAATGATTGCATTTGGAAAAGATTCTCTCTGGCCCATATTCTGCAATGTTGAGTATTGACAGAACCTTGGAGATGGAAATGGGCTTCGTCTGTTCACAAAATGTTCCATGGCCATGCATTGTCCACTTCCATTCGAGCAAGAAATTGCAGGGCGAAAGCTTCTAGTTTCGGCAGGTCAGCAGGAACTGCCTCCTGAACATGCGTAATTTTGAATGGATATCATTGCAGGATGTTTCGTAAAAGTTTACGAACCGTGTTGACAGGCATGTCTAAAGTTTGGGAAATTTCCCGTGCACTGCACGTTCCCAAAGCAGTGCTTGACGTTTCCTACAATACTGTAGCCACATCCTCCACTGAAGTCGAAGCAATTGCTTTCCTCCCTCTGCCACATTTCATGTCAAATGAACCCGAGTCTTCGAATTTATCAATCATCTGCTTCAGACCGAACGAAGTCATCGGACCAGAACCGCTTCTTAAACCCTTTTACGTCCCGAATTTCTTCAATGAAATTACCACACAGTCTACGTTCTTGAAAAAACTTTCAGAAGCAGAGCCCGATCCTTCAATGATAAAGTCATGACTACCTTCCCAGACGCAGCATAAAAGGAACTGCATGTTCCCCACCTTTCTATCACAAGTATAATGTGCGGTGCGCATGTCACGTCTTTTAATTAGCAACTTAAAATTAGCATATCTTTTAAAGCAATCGTTCGTTTTTCAACATCACATAAAGAGTACAGCGCAGTACTATCACTCAACTTTTGAACTATTTTTTCTTTCGCAAAAAAATTCCAATTCCTTCACGTATACTCAAATGAAATATCAGGTCATTCTGACCAGTGGTTCTTTTTTCACAGTCTTCCAAACGTGCAACTTTAATTATAATCACCCTGTACTACTTCAACACTAGAGATTAAACCATCTTCAGGGTTATGAGCTGCCTTAAACAAGCTGTTCACTTTTCTTGTCTATACATTCACCTAATTGCACCATTGTTCAGATCAGTCAAAGTAGGTATTATTCTTGACTTGTAAATGTACCCAAGGCGAATGAGATGCAGTTGATTCACGCTTGCCTGTGATAACCGATAGAAACGCCATTATTTTAGGAAATTGGAATTATCTACTTTGAGTCTCACCATTTCGAACGAAAGCCAATCTAAATGACGCCTTTCTCTATCTTTGGTGTGGATAAATGCAATTTTTATTGTTGTATATTATATATTTCGGATATCTGATTTAGATTTGATTTATTGTACTAGGGAATTTTTCCGAAATACTGAGAAGAAAAAATATGGTCTCTTCAAAATTCTTATTGCTTAAGAATCCTCGAGATAAGAACGTTTAAATAAAAATGTTTTAATTTTTTAAAGGCGAGCTAAATAAATAAAAAGATTGTAATATTATAAAATTCTATTTTCTCTTTGTAAAGGAAATAATGATTTATTTTTTATTTTTGTGCAATTGTAGTAGATTTTTAAAATTATTTTCACATTGAAGAATTCGTAAATATATATGCATTGTTTCTTTAAAATATTTGTTGTCCCGGATTTGATAGATTTATTCCTGCATAATATAACTTTATAATAAATAATCTAAAAAGGTATTAATTTATCTTTCGCTATTAATGTCCAAAAACATAACTTTTGGTTATTAACGTTACTTATTTTGAGCTGTTATAATAATTATAAAGTTATTATTCTTTTATCAGAATTTGCAAGTTATAATCCTTTTCCCAGATTGAAATGACATTAAAATTCATCGTTCTTAAAGTCTTTCCGCAAAAAATTAAAAATAATGCTCTTATGATTTAGTCGTGTAGCTGAAAAAGTGGCCATTTCCAAAGCAGAAATTTCTTGAGAAAAGTGGATTTTCAGCCACATCTAGCCAGGATGAGATTTAAAAAAGATTGCATGTCATTCGATGCATTTGGGCAGAGTAATTTAGTGTGAAATTTATGGTAATGAGGCATGAAGAAGGTGAGAGTTATTTAAGGTTTTGTTTTAGAGATGTACAATTTTGGAGCTCTATTTGAATATGGCCAGTTTTGAAACAATCTGAAATCAAAATAAAAATGACAAATGGTATAGAAAATAGGAGATATTATAATTTTCGCAAAATTATATTGAAATAAGGAGGTATACATTTTTATCATAAAAGCCAGATTCAAACATTTAAAGAATTCATATTCTGATGTCTAAATCTTATTCTCCAGGATAGCACAAAGTTTTAGCTTCCTTCCTTCCTTCCTTGCTCTGCTGATTGTAAAATATTTCTGTAGAAACCAATTTTTCGACTCTCTCCCAATTCGGTCCAAAATGCGTTAGCAACAATTTTCTACATCACGAAATTTTAGAGGGTTCACTACTCTAACTGTTCTGGTCGTAATATTTTTCCCTCTCTTCAAAATTGATATTTTCTCCTCTGCCTCAAATCTATAGAAGTGCTGTCCTTGTACTAATATTTTATTATTTTGTTTTGTTATAAAAGAAAAAAACTGCTTTTCGTGGCGAATCTTTGCTGGTCGTGATATTGTCCTCCCTCTTAAAAACTAATTTTTTCTCGTCTACCTCATATCTATAGAAGAGAGTGCTGTCATTGCACTAATATTTCATTATTTTGTTTCGTTCTTAAAAAAACTGTTTTTCGTGGCGAATTTTAAATGTCGGCTTAAAGGTTTTTCTCGATCATAATAGGGATAATCTATACCTTGCTTAAAAACTGTCGAACTTGCTGAAAGAATTTCTTCATGTTGTCTTGGCTTAACGGCGAACTCAATTTTCTCCTTTTTCGTTTCAATTAGTGCGAGCACTTGGTCCGGTGGATGATGGAATCCCCTGATTATGGGCACGTTATCTTATTAAGTCAACAGCACTAAAGCATAAATATCATCAATGTGGTGTTTTTGCTTTGGCTTCCACACTCAGCACACATCTAATGACTTTAACACTCGTGAAGTCAATAATCAGCAGCCTGTGAAACAAAGCTGATAGAATTTCATCGGAAGTCTATAGAAATTTATGTCCTCTCTAGTGTATATGAATCCATTTTTGTTCATCAAGGGATTTTTCCTTAGACAAGCTCGAAAGTGAGGTTATGTAGGTACAGCTGTCTACTGTAATACGTCAACATTACAAAGAATTTCGGCACTTAAGACTTTTTTCGACCTTCAAAGTTTAAGGTAAATTGGTGTTCCATCTTTTCTCTTCTATGAGAAAAAGCCAAAGCTCGCTTTTTAAGAAGCTTGGATTCATTCTCAAATGTCTGCTTAACTTCGTACGTCTTAACTGCTTTGATCCTCTCATTCATTTCCAAGTAATTAGAACGAATATGGACATTAGGCAAACCAAAACCAATCCTTCCTCACTGAAAATGAGAACATCTTAAAACAACAACTGGAGGCAACCAGTTCACCCGACTCCGACCCAGATTTCTCTCCTTCACCAAGACCTCAGAATTATGGATTAAGAGCATCCAGAGGTTCAATACCTAGAACCCTAATCGGTCCTCCTTCAAGTATATAGATGCATCGAACTTTTGGGACGAGTCTTAAAATTGTTTTTGTTCCGTGGGTCTTTCTTTTCATATGTAAACACATATTTTTGATCGTTTTTATAATTATCACATGTTTCTCGGCGATGATTTTAAAACACTGTATGTAAAATTTTTTTGATCAATAAAGTTTCTACGCACACTCATCCAAACTGCAAACCGGAGATTTTTATCTCTGGAGTCAGAGGCGTGTCGTAGTGTAAAGTAAATGTATAAAATAGGGTTCTAAATTATTAGAGACAAACTGGGAGTGACTAATCTTTGTTGTAAATACGCCGTATTTTTTATCTTCAATTAACTCCTGTGTTAATTTATCACTGGAATCTTATTTAAATAGCAGTGCGATTGAGTGCACTTGAATGTTTTTATAAAAGGAATCACAGCATTATATTTTTAGGCCAAATTCCATTGATATCGGTCTCCTCCTCCTTTTCAGAGGGTACAATAGTTATTTCCGTGTTCTTTATTCCTCTCCCGTCTTACAGCCGTCTTCCAAATTCACTTTTATACATAAATAAATGAATTGTTTTAAATAGACCCATGAGACACAGGAATAGTCACATAAATAAAGTATTACATACATAAACAAAGTTTTAAACTCTCTACTACAGTGAGTCCAGCGTTTAATGCAACAACATTTCATAGTTTGCAAGGAAGTTATAGCCAATGCAATCATTTTGAATTATCTCTCTCTCTCTCTCTCTCTCTCTCTATATATATATATATATATATATATATATATATATATATATATATAT
>BGPR01017139.1:0-33151 GCA_013235015.1 Araneus ventricosus
CACCCTCGCTTGCAAAACACGATTGCCACAAGTTTACCAGGGCGAAAATAGACAACTATCGTCACCCCTCCTTGCAATGCAAGTTTGCTATTAATTTGTCATGACAAGTTCACAGCACGATTGCAAAACAAATTTGCTGCAAAGATGATAGCACACTAAGAGACACTAAAACAGAGAAAGATCTTTCTCTGTTTTAAAAAAACATCCTATTTTTAATAGCATCTCCTAGACCGTCTTTCTATTTATTAATTCAATAAATCAATGATAATTTTTGAAAAAACTAACTTTTTTATAAAAAAAAATTTGAAAAATTTTCCATCTTTTTACTAGAACTCGCACTTTAAAGAAAGCTTTATCGCCTTTTTCTTAATGTTGAAATTTTAACGTTTATAAACAAAATTAATCTTAAAACACATTCAATGTTTGTTGAAAAATAATAACTTATACATTTTGTCCCATTTTAAAGTAATTACTTTTGTGTGAACCCTAATTTCATAATTTATTCTACTAGCAAAACGTAGTTATTAGCGAAAATCGCTCTTTCTTTGACTTCAAATCATTTTCTCAACTCAAAGAATTAATGAAACCAAGAAAACAGTTTAAAATAAATCGTATACGAATAAAATCGAACGATGTATTAGCGAAATCTATCTTCTCCTCTCAGAGTTTAGCTGGCCGAGTGGTTAAAGCATCAGGTTATGAAGCGGCAGGTTGCGAGTTCTAATCCGAGATTTGTGTTCGTACTCTGTTTTTGCTATAGTTTGGCGTGACAAATTTTACGCGTGGTGACTTCGAAGCTTGCGTTAAGTTACTGCAAACTTGTTTCAAGCTTGCACTCTTGTCATGTCAAATTTGTTGCAGATCTGCAGAGCAAGATTGCTGCAAACTAAAGTTGCTATCTGGGTTTCCATCTTTTTACTGAATATAGAACTCGCACTTTAAAGAAAACTATATTTCGCGTTTTTCTTAATGTTGAAATTTTAACGTTTATAAACAAAATTACACTTAAAAAACAGTCAATGTTTGTTGAAAAATAACTTGCATTTTGTCCCATTTTAAAAGTAATTACTTTTGAACACTAATTTCATAATTTATTCTACTAGCAAAACGTAGTTATTAGCGAAAATCGCTCTCTCTTTGATTTCAAATCATATTCTCAACACAAAATTTAAAAAAATTAATGAAATCAAGAAAACAGTTTAAAATAAATCGTATGCGCGATCTATTAGCACAATCTATCTTCTCCTCTCAGAGTCTAGTTGGCCGAGTCCCAGGTAGCACAGAAATATTGTATAATGTTTGCACAATGTTATACAATATTATGAACACCGAGGAACACAGAATACTGTAATAAAGTATTGTATTGTATGTAACAGTATTTCCGAGATACTAAATTTTCACAAATAATATAAAAGCAATGCTTATTTATAAAAATCTTCATTTTAACTCAGGATATCACTCGATTGGAGGTTTTATTACAAAAACACCACTGGAACAATTATTCTTTAAGATGCTGAATATTATATCATACTATACAATACAATGAACATGATATTTTGATTTTTACATTAATCGGCATTGATCAATATTTTAAGGTGAAGTTATTCTTATGCTCGACAGATGGCAGCATGAAAATACCATAACACTATATTATTCAACGTTGAATCTTATTTTGAGGTGAATTTATTTTTACGTCGCCAGATGGCAGCATGGTAATACAATAACACTACAATATTAATCAGTATTGAATGATATTTGTGAAAAAGTATTTAAAAAAATGTTCATTTGAATAATAATGTTTACATAGTTATTTTGTTTTACTGTATATAAAAGGCGGGCCGGATTCAACTAATAGAGTTAACCATAAAATTGCTCTCACATATGGATTATCTGTAAAAAAATTTGAGTGTTATTCTCATCGTAAAAATATGCACATGATTTTTTGTTGCGAATCTTGTATTTAATTTTCAATCAATACTCTAATTATAAATGGCGTCTCGTAATACATTGAAAGAGGAATAAATAAATTACAAAATTATTTTAAAACCTTTTAAACATATTATTATAATTACTTTTAAACCTTTATTGCCTTAATTTATTAAATTAGCAAACTTAGATATATAAAAGAGCTAACTCTTTGACTTCTAACTTCATTTTGAACTCGAAATTGTAACGATACAAGATAATTTAACTAAGAAAACTATTCAGATTAATTGTGAATGAATATGAAATTTCGTAGAGATCCGAACTTTGCAACTACATTTTATTATCATCATTTATGCTCACTTAAGTCTCGCTGGTCTAGAGGTACGGCTTCGGGTTGGGGCACAGAAGGTCCCGGGTTCAAAGCTTGCTGTAAGTAGATGCGTTCAAAAAATAACGAAGTGTTACCTAGAAGTTCGGAATTAAGTGATTAATATTTTCCCATGCTTCTAAAATGTATTTTTAAAATATTCACTATAATGTTATATTATATAATATTATTCAGTATAGTACAATATTATTTTATATTTTTATAAATATTATACAGTATTATATGACATTATCCAATATTATGAAAAAACTTTGTACAGTTTTGAAAAAGTCTTACGTTTTACACTGTTTCAATATTGGGAAAAATATTGTATAATATTACTTTTTCGAATTTTATGATATAAGACAATATCATGTGCTACGTGGGGTGGTTTAGAGCGTTAGGTTAGCAAGCGATAGGTCGCGAGTTCTAATCCGAGGTTGTGTTCGTACTCTGTTTTTGCTATAGTTTGCAATGAGTTTGACGCAACAAGTTTGCGGCAAGTTCGACTTGTGGTGACTAACTCGTTTGCAATAACTTGCTTCAAGCTTGCACTCTTGTCGTGTCAAATTTGTTGCAAGCTTGCAAATTTGCAGAGAAAGACTGCTGCAACTTTGCTGCAAATTAAAATTGCTATCTGTGTTCTAGGTTCGAAACCCAATTCCGCCGTATTTATAAGCCTGGTGGACTTTTAATTTGACGTAGAGGATAAAATATCCTCCCGCTGGTGTTGTGTGGAAGTTTGGAGAAGTGCCTTCCTCGTCATCCGACCGCAGCTCAAAATTGCAAAGTGTATCCCAAAGAGCCTCGTGATCCTTCAAAAACGGAATGTTAATGTTACTAAACTAAAACTAAATCCACAATATCATTTACGGGTCTATTCTGGTACCCCCAGTTGGGTTGGGAGACGTCACTTTTCCCGCCCGTTAACGACAAGTGCGATTCTCGTACCCGTTTTTCCAACCGGTTGGGATCTCGCTCGGTCGAAAAAAGGATTCCGATTTCTCGCCAGCTCTGTACCTGCCATAAACTCGTTTCGCTAGCGAGAAGTGTTGTTTCGATATCAGAAGTTATCAAATTTTCGTTTAAAATGGAAGCTGCTAAGACGTTAATTGTGTTTTGAAAGGGTTTATCGGGATAAATGTAATCAATTTGACCAATCCGAAGAAGAATTTATTAATTACTTTAGATTTTTTAAAAAATAGTTAAAGCTTTGATCGAATTTAAATAATTTAATCTAATAATTTAATACGACAATCTAAAGTCATTAAATCTTTTACTACTCCATCAAGATAGTCAATAATGATAGTTGATAATTAGCTAAGATCAATTACATTTAAAGATTTAATTACTTAATATTTTCTTATTAAATTAAATTAAATTAGGGTAACATTTTAACATTTTTTTAACATTGAGTGTGGAATGACTTTCCTCATTCCGTATATATCATTACAATTTTTTTATTTGGGTTTTAATTCAAAGAAATTTGTCAAATATTTACAAGGTAATTGCAAAATCTGACAATAAAAGAATTTTTCTTGTTCCTTGATAAAGATGTAATTTTTTTAATCTTGTGAAAACTTGCTGAATTTAATAACTTTTTTTCATGTTTTATTTTCTTATGTAATTGGTAAAATAAACAAATAGTTTGTAATATTAATTTATAAGATTTATTCATGTCAAAATAATTGGCATGGAAAAAAGTTTATTACTTTTCCTCTCTCTAGAAAACTGGTAAAATTACATCAATATATTGAAAAAAAGACTGCAATTTATGTTCTATAAATGTATAATATTATTATAAATGTATATTTTGTAAAAGATAAATGGTTTACCCCCCCTAACAATGGACTTATGAAAGATGCATTATAATGCATCTTATAAGAGCAGAAGTTAAATCTTCCCACCTCTTACCCTTGGTGTCTTTTGAAAAAATGCGATCAACTTTTCCACTTAAAATTTGTGGATATTTTTCAAAATAATCCAACATAATTTCGAATTGGGAAGCAAATGTACGCTTCTCCATAGTTCCTTTGGCGATTCAAAACTCGAACTGACAAGGAGAGGGCATAACTTGGGAAATTCAATTCGTGATGAAACTTGGCATATTAGTAGCATACCATTAGGGTGTTCACCCATTAATCTAAAAAAGGGCAATGGCCAGCCAATTCGGAGGCCTCAAACTTTTTGCACAACTTATATACCAGTAACTCTTCACAAGCAACAGGTGCTCAGATAGTCCGCAGTTCGGTCCTGGGTGCCGTTTTTTTAATTTCTTTCAAAATTATTCCAAATTAAATTAAAATTAAAAAAATATTTTAAATTAAAACTTTAATTATTTTTATGCAGAAAATAACTTCATTTATATGATACTTGAATTACAGATAAAATAATAATAAAAATAATATATAAATAGTAAAATAAAATTATAAATACATCTTTAATGGTGATAAATATTAACTATAATAAAAATTATCATTCTAAATTCATTGAAAGTTTTAAATTATTGCGTTTTATGTTCACAAATTCTTCGTTCTTATTTTATCTTGGAAACAGTAGAGAGCAGATGTGAATATATTGAATACGTATGCAGATGGTCCAATATTTTAATGATGTGTAAAAAAAGCAGAGAATAGCTGTTAATCTATTAAATTCGTAGGCAGATGGTCCGAAATTTCAATAATTGAAAAGGGACCACTAGGTAAATGTCTTTACTCATTATCGTATGAAATTAGTAGAATTAATTTATAAAATTTATGAGTGATGAAGCCTAAAATATATCTTTCATGTTGTGGGTAATTGTAGTTATGATTTATTAACTTTAAAGTTATATTTATCATTATTTTAGTACTTATAAAGTAAATTTACAAATAATTCAAGTATCATATGAATAAACAGTAATTTTATGTATAAAAAATTAATATTTTAATTAAAAATAGTTTAAAGTTTTTCATTTAATTTGTAATAATTTTGAAAAACTTAAAAACAATGTCAATCTTTCTGATCAAACAGAGATAATTTTTAATGTGAGCGAAGTTTGTATTCCTACAAATCTAAAGTACCGTTGCTCTTGTGAACAATAGTCATTTATCAATTGCGCAAGGTGTCAAAATATTTTTTGTTTCCAGTGTTTTTATGATAATTATTATTCCGGTTTTTGTATATAATTTAATGTAGAAATATAAAGTTACTAGTACAAAATGAAAGATAAAATGGAAATTAATTAATAAATTTAGAATAAACTTCTAAAATTTATGAAAGATAATGCCTAAACAAAAACGTTTTATGGTGTGAGTCATTAGAGATAAAATTTATCACCATTAAAGATGTATTTATAATTAGTTTACTGTTTATATATTATCATTTTATCTATAATTCAAGTATCATATAAATAAAGTTATTTTCTGCATAAAAAAATTAAAGTTTTGATTTAAAATATTTTTTAATTTAGTTTGGAATAATTTTGAAAGAAATAAAAATAAAATAAAAAAAAAAAACGGCAGCCAGGACCGAACTGCGGACCTAACGAATGGTAGTGCACTGACATCTAAGCACTTGTTGCTTGCGAAGAGTTACTGGTATAAAAATTGTGCAAAAAGTTTGAGGCTCCGAATTGGCTGGCCATTGCCGTTTTTTAGATTAATGGGTGAGCACCCTAATTATATGCTACTAATATGCCAAGTTTCATCCCGAATTGAGTTTCGCAAGTCGTGCCCTCTCCTTGTGAATCTGAAACCATAAACAAAAATATCACAGACGATCGCTTGATTTGCTGCGCGCGCAGATCAGACCCCTTCTTTCGGTCGAGAAAAAGTCGTTAACGTGTCGCGGTCGAAAGGCGAAACGCTCCCAACCCAACCGGGGTACCAGAATAGACCCGTTAGTTAGAAATTATTTTAATTAGTATGAACAGGCTTTCTTTATCTATAACTTGTAGAATATTATAATTTACTTGCATAAATAATGTTGCCATGTTTCAAATTATCCCCGATAATCACAACCACAGAGAAAGAGCTCCTACTACGGGATTACAATAGAGACAAATGAGATGGGTGAAATTTTTGAAAATTTATTACTTTCGACTTACAACGCCTATCATCTCATAAAAATTTTCATGTAATAAAATATGCCGAATTATTTTTTAATGCTTGCTATGGTTTTCAAAATTTTTTAAACTGATAGCACTTATTACATGTATGGTTTTACTGTCTGATGACCTAATATTTATTATTTTCTGTGACGTAATTCATAGTCGCGACCGTACACCGCTCAATTATATTTATTTGTTTGTTGACGAATGATTTGGTACAGATGCAGATGACCATCCTAAGCAGCATACTCTTTATCGATAGGCACTATTTTATTAGTGCGCAGAAGAAAATGGGAAGGAAAGGGGAAAAGCAGTTGAGAGGTTTCTCCTGCTGACTGATTGCATGGATTGTGCTTTCGCCAACAAGCGGCGCGTTTGTATGGACGAGTTTTCTGCTTTGTTTATTAACATTAAAACCTTGACTTTATCTGCTTGTTTGTTGGACTTCCGCTTTAAGGATTTCATTGACTTAGCATTACACCAAAATTATGTAGTGCAGGCACTTAAATGTTAACAAACAAAGCAAAAAAACTCGTCCTTATATCGCCAAGTTACGTTATTTTTTTTTCGCACTCGGACGTTGGATTATGCGGATATGTTGTATTAAGGATGTCCCCTCCCCACACACGGTCGCGTTTTTTAAAAAAAATATTTGGTTTTGTCATGTAGATTTGAATTCTATTAAGCGATTTTTAGAGCCTTTAATATTCTAAATGTTTAAATATAGATATAAAATATCTGTTATACGAATTCATTAGGTTCTGGTCGAATTGCGTGTGTCAATTGGTGCGCAAATTGAATGTTCGAAACATTTTCGAAAAAAACAGGATATTTTTTTATTGAATTCAATAAAACTGTAAGTAGGATTAAAAATATATTCTATAAATTATAATTTATTATTATCTGACTAAGCTATTTAATTTAAACATCAAATTTCCTTAAATAATTAGTTAGGTAAGTAACAAGAGATTAAAAATATATTTTTGTGTAAAATAAATGGTTACTTACTTTTACACAAAAGGATATTCATACTAGCTTCTAATAAGTTTGCTTGATGTTAGGAAAACAATTATTTCCAAACATAAGTAAAATTTTTGTTAATAAAAGAACTTACTGATTTGAGAAATTGCTTTTGAACAATTCTTTTACTTGCTCATATTATATCCTTAACTTTTCTTTGATAAATGCAGTACGGATATAATTATGCTAATTATAACTTAATTTCATCTTTCAAAATCAGGTATCTGGTAGAAAATTGTAATCAAAATAAAGTACCGTAGAAAATATTTTTTTTTTTTTACCAGTTTCTATTTATTATTAAACTTTGGGGTAAACTTGGAGTTTACGGTGCCGGCCTGCTTCTCGCCAATTCTTCTTGGCGCAATTTCATGTGCTGTCGCCAAATACTGTTTTGGATGTGCAGTACGCTTTTTATTGCTCTCTTGCGCATGCGTCACCTGAAAATGAGAGATGAGCACGCAATGCCTGCGGCATTTCAAACATGTACCGGGCAAATTTTTTAACTTAAAAAAACATCAGCGGCTTCGCTTTCAGCATAGCGGAATAATCGTAGCTTCGCTTATTCATTGAGAAACGAAACACAGAATAACATACACGGTACTGAACCGATATTCCATACGAAGAATTTCAAACGAAGTTTTATTCAAATTCGAATTTATCGACCAATTACATCGAAGACTTGAACAAAAAAGTCAAAACACCGATGAAAAGATCAATTTGTGTGCATGCGCACTTGTCAATCGTTAAAAATATCTAGACGCATCCAAAACGAATGTTCTCTCATCGCCGTTCTTGGCGGCAAAGATTTGGCGATCTTGAGAGGAACGAAGTAGGCGGGCACCGTAAACTCCAGGTTAACCTGATAAAAATCGAAAATTATTAAATGTCCTGCTTTAACAATTCATATTACAGAGAAATTATATACATTATAACCACATAGCACCCTTTCCTTTTTTTCCCAACACATTCAATTACAGCAGTCAAAAGGGGTAAAAAAACAAAGGTTTATGAGACATATTAATACAATATAGAATTTACCCATAGGTTAATTCTTTTTAGGCAAAGATTAAATTAATAGCAACTATTTTCTGTCAAGTACATTTCAAAATTAATATGAAATGGAGCTTTTGTCCTTGAACAGCATAAGTGGAAGTAACATTGTGGGGTACTAATTTATTTCCTTTTGGGGATGTTCCAGCAATAGCAATTCCTAAAAATGGAATTTCGTCATAATAAAACCCAAAGCAGGAATGTGAAATAAAAACTTTTTCCTGATTCCCATTACCCTTTCATTTCAGACAACAAGATTTACACTGCAGAGAATTTTCTTCTGATACAAGATGATATATTGGAAGAAGGCTCTTGTATAATATTGATGCTAATAGTTGTTCAAACATGGAAAATCCTAGATTTTCTACGATAAGCTAATTAGATGAATTAAAAAACATACTACATTTAAAATGTTCAATTTCCAGTTAAAGTTGCATCTAATCTCTATCATAAGGAAGTTGGATATGTTTGACAGATGAATTAATCATATTTAATTTTTTAACCAGAGTAATATTAGAATTATGTTATAATATACTGCTATGTCCTTTACTTGTTATCAGCTGTCATAATTAAAATTTTATGATTAGCAATAAATTACTTGCATATTAAAATGAAACAAAGCAGATGTTTGTTATTAAATGAGTGATTGTGTAACGACAAGAGTTTCGTATTTTGTTCCTCAATGTTTTTAACATTTTCTTCTCAATTAATGTAGCTTTGTTTTCTCCAACATTGAAGGTTGACATGCCTACTTATAAATGTGATATCAACATTTCAGTACTTGAAATACTTTTTAGGGTCTATTCAAGTGAGGTGATAGATTTAAATTTTTGACTTAAAAACTCCAACTTCTATTTTACCAACAATTAATTTAAAGCTATACATTTAGCAGTCCTGCGCGATCTGTAAAAACCTCTACAAAATTGGTCTTGTAAAAAAATAGGATAATTTCATTTCTAGTAGGGAAGGAAAGTGTGAGTACGCGCCAAATCTTACAACCCCATTTGTACACTTCTTCTACCAGCGCCCTCTGGATAATTAATCATGTTTGTCACTTCAGGGCACAGAAAATGGTACGCAATTCCTATTTGCATGAGGGGGTGGCCTATATATAACGCTACTCGTTATTATCTCGTATGTTTATAATTTTTTGTGTTTACTTCTGCTTTTATGGTACAGGTATTGAAGTCCAGAATTGACTTTACTTTATATTTTAAGAATACAATAGAATATTCACCGATTATGTATAGTTTTATTTTCTTTTCGCTTTGTTTTATGTAATTAATTTCTGAAAATTGAATGGAATGAGAAACGACAAGATATTCTTAAAGTGTAAATAGAATGCTAGAAACGGAGTAAGAATTAAAGTTACGATGAATGCGTTGTGATTTTTATTAAATTAATATATTTTTATTAAAATTAAATTAGTAATTTTGCATTTTGAATTCGCATTAATTAGGTATACATCTTTCATGTGAAATAATTAAAGAAAAGTGTAAATTTGATTTTGACGAATGCTTGTTTGTAGTAATTCTTTTCTTTGCCGTTAGTTATTAAATTACCAGTTTTCAAGTGATAGCATCTTTTTAATGTGCATATATTTCATTTCGCTTTAGTTTAATTAAAAAAAATAACTAAAGATTTATTATCCTCACGAATCCCCTTATTTTTATGAATATTAACATTAATGCTTTTATAAAATTGGTGGCGAGATGAGCTTTTCTTTTTTAAATTAGAAAAAGGATAAGAAGCACTATAATGATGTTTTTAATCAATTAACTTCTTTAAGATTGTGTTGTTATTCTTTACTACTTGTAGAAGAATAAATTTTAATTTTGAAAACAGTCTATATTGGATGATTACAAGTATATGAAAAGAAACATTTAATTTTTTTTTTTTTTGAAATTTGTCTTGCTTGCCATGTAATATTTTTATTTATTTGCAAGGTATTTATTTTATAAAGCTTTATCTACATATATCTTGAGGTATTTTCTCATTCTTCGTTTTAATGGTATTTTCATATGTTGTAAAAATTGCATTATGTTTTGTAGAAATAGTTCAAAACATTTTTAATTCTCAATTGCTGCTGTCACTGTTTAATCACTGAATTTTTATGCTTTGAAAATATTACTGTCATTTAAGCAAAAGTCGCCACATCCAAAATATTTTTGAGATATAGTTGATTTAAACATAATTAATTTGGACTCATTATGAAAAATAGTAAAAACTATTTTAGCAGCTTTCACGATCCTACAGTTGATTCACAGATGTTTAAATAATTGGTTTATTATATGAAACAATTAATTGGAAATTCTAGTTAATTGCAGTAATCCATCAAAAAGATTTTTGTGAACTTGGGGACTTTTGCTTGAACAATGACGATAAGTACTTTGCCACTAGCAGAGCCCCAGTCAATGAGCAGCTTAAATGTTGGCATTGTTTCATTAGTGACAAAATTATAGTTATAAGTTACCACTAAGATTTTGCAAGTTTTTGTTTGGGACTCCTCTATCAAAATAGTATGAAAAATATATATGAATTTGTGGTACACTTTCATTTGCAGGCCCCTAGATATAGGGTTGCCATGCGTCCTGTATTTACGGGACTTTCGCCATATTTCGTTACTCGGCCCCATATTTCTCTACTCAGTCCCATATTACTATTTGTGCCGTTATCTCCCTTATATTAGGAGGGGGACATAGGGGAGGAAGAAGGATTAAATGAGAAATAAACTGTTATAATGATAATACCATCTTGTTTTTGTCACCCATTTGGTTATAATTAATAAAAGAAATGCATATAAGCAAATTGTTGCTTATTATAGGGTAAATTATCATTTAACTTGAGAATTAAATATAGTGGAAGTTGAGATTTAACTTTTGAATATTTGAGTTTTGGTTTTTGCCAGTTTTTTTTTTTTTTCAAAACAAGTGAACCTGCTATATACATTAAATTTTGATGATAGCTTTGTATAATGTTTGGTCACTCTCAATTTTGGTAAAAAGTTAATAATTTAATTCAAAATCTTTAATGATAGCAGTTAAATAATTTAAATTGGCTGAATAATACTATATGGCTGAAAAAATGTATAAATAAAAAATAAGGGGGTTGTGTATTTTCTCGGAAGTGTTCATTTATTTTATTTGAGTTATTTAATGTATTGTCCAACAAAATGAATTTCAAAGAACTACTGTATTTTCTATTATTATAAAACTGTGTTCTGCTACTCCTTTTTAACTAACAAATAATATTGTAATTATTAGGAAGTTGAGTATTTTATCGATTGAGCTACTGTGAACTAAATTTTTCTAGGGGGGGGGGGGAGGAAAGACACCACAACTATTTAATATGAACTGTTACTTGTCGGCTGCTTTCAGGTAGGAGGGAAAAATAGAGGAATAGGGACAATATGCAAGCTTTACAACCGAGTCATTTTCAACTTACTGTGCTATTTTTCTACTGCTGGTGTATGATCAAATGGTGTTAGGTGAATTTAATAACTTTTTATTATTCTTGATTAGTCAATTGCGTAAAAATTGCAGCTGTAGTAATTAACTTGCAACAAGGGCAAAAATTCTAAAAATTGACAAAAAGCAGTTGATTTTCATCCATTTTTGCATCTAGATCCATACATGATTGTGACCTTATGCCCCATTTTTAGATCCCATTCGTTGTCCCCAAGCAGAGCTTTGAGATGCTGAAATGTTCTGTTTTCAGAAAGAGAGCAATCCAGAGTAACTGTAAAAAAATACGAAAATTATAAAAATCCAACGGTAATGTCTAATAGCGCAATGATGACAGGGCACCCGAAAAAGGTGATAGTCATCAGGTGGAATTGTTAAAACACTATCGCACCCAGCATTTGAATCGTGCAAACTTTCGTATAATTATTGAATATATTCTGTCTACCTGGCACTTTTCTCTTGTGTATTACATGCAGATGAGTGAGAAAACATAGAAGTCGCAATTCTTAATTATTTTAGTCCCAGTGATGCCATTTTGCAATCATTATTTGTATTACTTTTTTTTCGGTATCTAAACCTGGCACTGTTGCCAAATGGACATCATTAAATTCTTCATATTTTCCTCTTTTCAAATATATTTTTTGTTCTTACCATTAAATTGGCTGCACTATCGATTTTATCTATTCAAAAATTATCTTTCTGAACTTCACTTCATTCAGCGAAAAAAGTTGAAGCAAAAATTAATTTTAACGCAATTTAAATGAAATTACAGGTATGATTTCATTCTTATTATTTTTAAATATGTTAAAATATTTTATTTCAGCTTTGTTTTAAAAAAAAATATTTTTAAAAAAATTATGCTCTGGGTTTTTTTTCCCCTTAATTTTTTTTTTCTTTTTGAACTTTCATCTTAGGCCCAAAATGAGTACATTTCCCAAATTTCAGAATGAATAGTTCTATGCTTGGGACTGAAAGTGTTAAAGCAACATTAATTACCAAAGTAAATTTTAAGATCTCCTGCCAAGAATCTTACCCTTAATCTTCACCCTTTGTTAAAATCAATACCAAAAACACTGAAGCAAAATTTTGTTAGGAAAAATACAAGATCATATAAATTATTTATTTTCACCTGCTGACTCATGTTCTTTTCATTAATAAATAAAAACTGGAGAAATATGTATTTCTTTGAATAGGGAGACGATGTTTGACCATAGGGGAGGTTTGACCCACCCTTTTTAACTTTTTAAAAAAACTGATTTCAAATATTAAATACCAGATGGCAGCTTAATAATCATTAACTGCATACCACACTAAAGTTTTAAGACATTTGCAGGAAAAACAGAGAAGCTATTTCCTGTTTCATATTTCTTGCTTAGAAAAGTAAATTTTTGGTTTTTCATTTGTAATAACCTGTGCTAATTATGTTAAATTTATAAAAATATTTTGTTTTATAAAGCTACTTTAAATAATACTCTGAAAGACTATCCACTTAAATAGAAATAATAGTTATTAATATGTACTTTTTTGCATTTTTAATAAAATGGCTGCAAAGGTATGTTTGACCCATAACAAGTATGTGAGGTTTGGCCTGGGTCAAACCTCTCCATTTTACAAATATGAAAGGCTAACATTTTCATTTTGAAGTTAAATCTCGCATATTACATATTTCTAACTTAATTTAAGATTAATCTAATTAATAATTTCTATGTTTGCAAGATTTAGATCTTAGTTGGAAAATTCTGTGCCTAAAATGCTCATAAAATTTTCATCAAAGCAGTATTGTACCATTCATATATGCTACTGTTTATTGTATTATATCTTGGATATTATTGGGCAAATAGGTGTTAAAATCTTGAACGATGAAAAGAAAAAAATGCTACATTAGCATTTACTACTGAATATCTAAATATATCTTCATCCCTGGGCCTCATTAACACTTTAATAGGTTTAATGAAAAAATAATGAAGATAATAAACAATGTCTTTTGTTTATTTTTATGCTGTTTTTCTATAAGTCATTATAAAATTTAAAAAAAAAGGTATTCCCAACGTTAATTAAAGCTGCTATTCTGTCCATTATTTAAAAAGATAAAACCGTTAAAGCGTTGGTTGAGGATTAAATGATAAAAAAAAACTTTAGGAGGAGGTATATTGATAAATATAAAGGCTTTGAAGATGTAAATATATAATTTAAAGCTAATCATGTCTCCTTCCAAGTATTCCCTGATATAGGGGAAACTGAGGAATATTTACAGCTTGCTTCCGAGTTACATTATGGATTAACTCCAAAGATAGTCAACAAACAAATCTGTTAGTTATGAATGATTCAAAGAATTTATACACAAGCATAAGGAATTATCTTTGTGAAGCCCTGAAGTCTGGGTAGAGCAATGGGCTTTAATTAAAACAAATGTGGTAAAACCAAAAGAGTCGCTTTTAAAATTAAATTTGACTTTGGTGATTATAAAAACTTGCACAGAATGCAGTTTATATGCTGTTGACGAAATAAACTATTTCTGAATTGTATGTTATAAAAAGGAATAGTTAATTAAGTAGTTAATACATCATTATTAATTTTTAAACTTTGTTTTATTTTGTTTTTAATAAGTGGATCAAACCTCCCTCGTTGTGGGTCAAACCTCCCTGAAGTGTTGAGGTTTGACCCAGTTTTTACTATTTTGGAAAATCTTTATAAAAAATATTATTTTAAATATTTTATAAATTATAATAGTGTGGAAATATCCTCTATAATATGAGTTATAAGATGGTGAAAAAACTAGATTTCACTCTTGTTTTTAAAGAAAATGGGAGACAGTTTTTTCAAAAGTGGGCCAAACATCCCCTACACATACCTAAAAATTAGTAGATGTCCTGTTTTGAGGGGAAAAATGGTCATGTTATGCATGACTGAAGAAATCAAGAATTAATTTTTTTATATATTTATATCGTATATTTTTATTATTGAATTGGATAGAACGAATAATGAAAAGCAATAACTTTTTAACCTTTATTAATCTCTGTGATTTAAAAAAAAAGTTAATTGCCTTGACTGATCTCCATAAAAACATTTGGTTACTTTCACTCCAAATTTCATATGTAAAATACTGTGCCACTAATGAAATGAATATTTTATTCAAACTAAATTATAAATTTATCTTTATAAAGTATAGATCTCAAGTTGTAATGTGTAGCTTTTTCTCGAGTGTTATATATAATAGCATATACAGTAAAACTTGTACTAAATGGAATCTAAAAGGACTAGAAAAATTTTCCATTTTAGTCAGGATTCCGTTTCATACAGGGCTCATTAGTATATGAGGATTTCGACCAAATATTTTTTCCGCTTAAGATGGGATTCTGTTTCTTACAGTGTCCGTTTTAAACAGGTTTTACTGTGTAATCGTACTTTTATTTTTTATCCATGTAGTAATTTAATTTCCATTTATATTTATCCATTTATATTAGGCAACTTAAATTCTCTTTCATACTTTTTTGAATTCCTTGGAAACATATTATTGAATTGCTATTGTAAAATATGTTTTATTTTACAATATTTGACACTGGAAGGATAATAGGGTACTTTTCCATTAGCTGAAGAATAGTTTTCACTAAGCAATAATATTTGCACACTATGCCATTCTTTTTTTAGTGATGGAGCTTCCAAAATGTGATAAACATAGTAACCTTGCTCAAAGAACAACAGGTTTTAAACTTAATGTAATTGAGGTTATGGATGACTATCAGACATTCAAACTAAACCTATTTTCCAATAGTTAATGTTATTGGGTGAATTTGGTTGCTGCCACCATCATAAAAAAATTGGTACATAATTTTGGCTGTTGTCAAGCTAATGAAAAAGTATTGAATATTCATACCATTTGCAACATTTTATTTAATGTGATTAACTTATTTTATCTTTTAAAATATGCTGTATTTATAGAAAAAGAAAAATGAAGATTACATGTGGTGTTGAAGTTTCAAATCGTGCTCACCCAGCGATATCTGCTCGAAATAAGACCAAATACAGTGTTGCTACATTAGCATTGTGTCATAAATCCAAACTGAAAGAAAAGCACAATGACAAAGATGTTTTCCTTATTTTATGTACTCATCAAAACCCCAGAGGAGCTAAATATAAGGTAAGCTAAAAAATATTATCATTATGCCATAAAATGCAATCCATAATTGGCAAAAATAGAGATATAATGAAGATAATCTAAACACTTATTATTACTGACATTATCTGAGTAATCGGTTGCTAATCTAGTAGGTTCTATTTTGTAAAGTTTGGATATGCATTTGGCATTATTTTGTAAATGTTTTTAGTACTGTTGATAATCTGACTTTTTATTAAATAAATCCTTTTTGTTTATTATATTGTAGCTTTCATTGCTGTCTGCTCCTTTTTTATCAAAAATATTTGGTCTAAATATTTAATTTAAAATAATGATTTTTTTAAAAAAAATTATAAACAATGTTTGGTGTTAAATATTACAGAGTCACCGTCTTTTGTGCTGGAAAATTGATTCTTGAATGCTAGTTGTCTGTATGAATATATTTGATGCTTTTTATGAATATAAGTAACATTTTTTGAATCATTAAAAATAGTAATAATTATAACTTTTTTTAATAGCTGTGTCCAAAACCTTGCCTAGTTGAAATTGGCACATTAAAGATAGACAAAAAAAAAAGTTAAAAGGATTGAATTTCTTTTACATTGTTATTCTGATAATTCTTTAAGTTTTCAAAAACTGCTAATTAATATCTTTATGCTTGGGCAATAGTGTATTAACTTTATTGGAAATCTTTAAATCTGCTTAATATTTAATTTAATTTTTTTACTTACTTCTTTATAAATTTGTGCTTTGGGAAAATCACATATGGCAATTAAAAAGAAATTTGCTGTTTTATAAGGATGCATGGGAATTCATAAATGTCTAATGTTAACAAATTAACTGCTTTGTCTGAACACTACATGTGCTACTGCTGGTACTTGCCTCATTTCCCTGTACATTGTTGTGCTGGAAGAGTTTTGCCATTGTTTTTCTCTTATCTTGTATCTTTTGTTCTCAGGGATTGTAAAATGTCTAAAATTACTTTTCAAACAAAAATGGGACTTATCAGTAAGAGAACTGTTGGTACTTCATTCACAATCTCTGCATCACTCCAACTGGGCATATTTGGCAGGTTGAGTTTGTGGGGAAACAAATGAGTTTCCTTGCAAATGGCCTTTTTCTTATGTAATCTGTTACTAATAGTATATCTGGATAGTTGAGTTCTTTTAATAGAGAACTCCCTTACTATCTGGGCTGGTGTAATTTTTCTATTTCTTAAAGAAATCATTGCCAAATAACAGTCCTGAGAGTTTGCTGTGGCACGTTGTTGACAGTGGCCTAGTTATGTGCATACATCACGAATGTCTTAAACTGTCTCCAGATTCTTGATGTGATATTTTTGTCTTTCATGTCTTTACAGACCTGTGTCTGTCTGACTTGTTGCCGTTCTCCTAATCATACTTCATTTCTCACAATCCATCAAATGCTTTCAACATGTGAAAATTTGTAGCATCCACTTGCATTCCTTTTAAGACACGCTTGAAAGATCAGAGACAAAAAATTATGTATTGCTGTGTAGGGAAAGGATTGTCCCATGTCCATCCAACCGGTTCGGTTGCCGTAATGGCATCAGGCATGGGCGGCATTCTGCAGGGAAAGGAACCTCTATAGGACTATGCGATACTGTTAACCTTGATCTACCAACTATTTTTCTTTAGACTTCATTTAATATAATCAATATGAAACAAGATTTTACGGTTGTTCCTTTAATTTTTCCTGTCAGTGTAAATTTCTCTCTAAAAATGTTAATCTTTCATGTTAATTATTATGTTCATAATTTTAAAAACCATATTAAAATTGAAATAATTGTCATGCATTATATATTTTAGATTTACAACAATGTTGAGAAGTTATTTACAAAATTTATCAATGATGGGAAAGCAACTTTAAGATTCAAGGAACCTCCTCATGACTTAATAATCAGCAAGGTAAGTGTTGTTGTAAATGTAACTAATGTACTTTTCGAATATATTAACATTTATTTATAGATTTGATATATTAGTGTACTGTAGTTATTGTATTTTCTGCAAATGAATATTCTGACTTTTTATTGTTTTATACTGAATGGAAATATTAGTTTTTTAAAAGCATTAGGATAAATATCAAACTATATTTTAGATTACTTATTTCTGGTCATTCTTTGCCTTTTCCCTTCTTATGCTATGAAAGCCTGGTCTATTTTTCTCTCATTCTGATTTTAATGTTTTGTTCTCTGTGCTTTAGAATCTGACCATTCTAAATAAATAAACAAGAATTAACTTTTGGAACTAGAAAATTTTAAAGAAATTATATTCTCCCCAAAATACATTACTTATAAGTTTCTGAATTATAGCTATCCTTTTATATTGATTTTAGGCTGATCCACTCCAATTAAAAGGTTTTCTTCATGGTGTGGGTTTAACTATTGTTGGACAAGGAACAGGAAGAATTCGACTATCTCCTACTCCTACTAAAGTAGATCGACCAAAACAGAAACTTGCCATTATGCAACGCAGTGATTATCCTGCCAAGGCTGGATTTCCTAGCAGTCTTACATGGTTACAAGTCCAGTCATGTAGACTGAGGAAAGTTGACCAACGAATACTTAAGTTACACAACCTACAAGTTTTGGACTTAGCACATAACAATATAAAAGAGTTACCAGTAGCTCTTGCTGGTTTGAAACTAAAAGAATTTATTTTGCATCATAATGAACTTACCTCATTTCCTTCTCAGTTGGCTGTGGGAGATCTTGGCCAGACTTTACAAGTTCTGGATTTATCTTTCAACAAAGTATGGATTATTTTCTTATTTGAACCATTTGTTTGTGAACATTTTGTTCATCATGTAATTTCTATAAAGTTGAATTATTTCTGAGATAATTAATCTTGTTAATATCAAGTAGAATTATTTCAGGGGATAAATATCATATTTCCATTCTTATGACTTAAGTGTTATGCTTACATTTTTGGTAGCTGTCTGTATAATAGGTCTTTGTGGATAAAACAGCACATTTGCTTTATTGGATTAATTTAAATGTTTATCTTATTTGTAAATATATATTTTTTGAATAGTCTTTAAATATTATTTAACAATCGGTTATATTCACCTTACATTTTTCAAATTAGCTGCTTTTATTGTAAGAAATATTCAGATTGATGAAAATTATACAGAATATTTCCTCATCTTTACTAATAAATAAAAACAAGTGTATGCCTGTTGGCACATTACAGGGTAGACCATTGGATCTAGACCTATATGTACATTCCTCCTACCCCGTAAACATACTTTAGAGGGTAGGAATGTATGGCTTAAAAATTTTTTTTAAAAATTTTAATCAATTAAAAATGAAGTAAAATTTTGGCATTTTTTTGCAATAACTTCTGAAAATATTATCACACAAAAATAATATTTATGCTTTTTAAAATTCAAAAAATATTTTTTTCAAGGGCACCAATTCAAGTTTTTTCTATAATTTTTCCCTTTACTTAAAAAAAAAAAATGATTTGCAGCGATACTTTTCATTTGTTTCATCAAACCCTATAAATCGCGTATTCTTCCTCTTTTAATAAATAATATAAAAGTTATTCTCAAATTCTCTATATTGACTTTAAAGCAGATTATGATTTAATGATGCCAATTATATTGCTATAATAATTTGTCTCTTATTTTGCCAAATTTTTAAAAACTAATTTTTAAATATAATTTATAGCATTACCTTCTTTGTTGTAATAAAATGTAATTCAATTTAATTGCTCACCAGTTTTTTAGTTCAATTATTATTTTTTATTATTTGATATTAAAATGTAAAATATTGATTGATATACTCTAATCAATGCTTAAGGAAGACTGTGAAAATAATGGCAAAAAATTAATTAATTAAATTTAAATTATTGCTATTAATATAATGGTCAAATCAGTTAGTCACCAAAGGTGGCTTGTCAATAATAATAAAAACTCAGTCATTAACACTTAAGTCATGATCAAGGAAGGGAATATTTAGTTATTATAAAATAATTATTAGTAAAACTGTAATTGTAGTTTTACTCAGTTTAAAAAAGTTTTTTTTTGTACTAATTATTTTTAATTATTGCATGTTTTAAAAAAATTCATACTTTCAGTAATTATTACCAGAAATCTTTTATGCAGTGTACTAACTTGGTAGTTGTGAATGATGCTTAAATCAGGTCCTGTTGCCTTTTTAAAACAGAAAATAGACCAACAGAATTCATCGGATTTCCCTAGGATTTTTAGGCTAGGGTAAACTCATCATTTTTGTTTAGATTTTTAAATTAGTTGCTTGTATTCAGAACAATAGAAATTATCATGAATATTTGTTTCTTCATCTCTATCTCTGCTAATAGTAAAGGAGAATGTGTGTTTCCGTGTGTCTAAAAAATGTGTGTTTCTGTGTGTTGGCACACTACAGGGCAGACTGCTAGATCTAGAGCTACGATATTCAGCACAAACATACTTTGGAGGTTGGTGATGTGCACCTTGGAGTCCTCTTTTTGAAATTTTAATTAAAAATTAAGCAGAATTTTGGCATTTTCCCTTAATAACTTCCAAAAATATTGGAAAACTAAAATTATTTTTACACCATCTGAAAGTGTAAAAAATTACATCTCCAGTGATATCAATTAAGTTGCTGTACAATGTTTTCTTGGATTTTAATGAAGTAAAAAAAAAAAAAAAAATGGCATAATTTAGAATACTTTTCATTGTTGCAAAGCAACTCGAACTGTTCTCATTGTTTAAACAAATATTTAATTACTTATTTTCCTTTCATTGTTGTAATCTGAGATAATATCCTTATACATTTTGCCTTCATATTTTATTTCATCAAAATTTTTGTGAAATCTGTAAACCAGGTTATACCAGGGTCTGTCATATAATTATATATATAATATAGAATTATTAAAATATTTTAAGAAAAGAAAGTAATTAGATAAAAAATCATTTGGCCATAAAAGAAATATATTTAAAAATATCGTTTGACCGTAAAATTGTAACAATATGTAACTTGTTAATAATCGTGTAAATAATATAAATAAAAAAGATTTTTGTTATTTATAGTGCCTAATTAGCTGGAATTTAAGTTATGCACGTAATTGATAAGTGTTCGTGGGCATTCAGCAAATTCTAACCACTATACAATTCAATATAACTATTCAAAGATATAAGTTTAAAAAATATCAATTTGTGTACAACCCCTCATCTTTCATCTTCTCTTCGACAGGAGCTAAAATTCTGCTTGTTGTAATGCTGATATCTTTCTGAATACTAATGATATTGAACTGAATTTTTTGTATAAGTGCCCTATATATCTGGCTTCAAAATTACGTTATATGTTTCGCACATATGCAGTAAAACATTATTTGCTTGAAAAGCTCATTTTTTCTTGTATTATTCAAAAATGTTTTTCAAAACTTTTACAAAATGCTTTTCTAACATATTTGTTGTTGTTTCTGTAAGTTTTGTATAATATAAAAGAAAACTGCATGTTATGAGCAAAAAACTGGCAGGAAAATTTGGGATTTATTAAGAAAACCTTTATATCTTCCCAAATATTTGTGCTGAGTTTACAAAAATTTCTGTAAATATTATGCACATTAAACATAACCATTTCTGAAAGTTTCATCTTGTTATTAGTATTCTGTGAAGCGGGGTGGGCCAAAAATGTTTTTGTCTTCATCAGTTTGTAGACGGTTGCCTAATTGTTCTCAGAACCGAATCTTCAATCTCAAATGCGAGTTACAGTGTATTCTTTACATTTCCGAAGTTTAAAGGCAGTCAGTTAAACCTTTCTGGAGAAATTCTGAAAAATGTGAAAATCTGAAAGTGTCTGGATACTTTTGGACATATAGTGGACATAAGTATTTGGACATATTTTCACCTGCAAAGAAAAGACTTTAAAAAAAAAAAAAAAAAAAAGATGGAAATTTCATTTTGATGATTTTTCTGAATTCTGTTTTTGTTTTACAGAAACAATTGTTAATTTTCAGTTTGTTTAATGTCCTTTGTTTGTTTTGCTTTGTTTGAGTAATTTCTATAAAGTAAAAAGGTTTCTTAATTTTCATTAAAATTCTTAAATGAATTGAAAATAGTAAAAGTCAGAAGTCAACACTCATAAATTTTGTCTACAGAAGGCTGCCATTTCCATTATTTGGAAGAATCAAGTGAAGCTAATACTGTTATAAGAAATTATATATTAAAATATCTGTTATATGAAATAAAATCATCCCAAAATTCCAGTGATCAATATACAGAACGAGTAATTGTTTAATTTTGATTTGTTATTTGAAATGCTTGAATAACAACAACAACAAAAAATGGACAAGTATCTAGCTTCTGTTTTTTCATTGAATTATGTGACTTTTATGTCATGAACATCCTTTATGGTATATCTAAAATTCTGTGTTAATAATGTGTTAAATCTTTATTTACTCGTGCTTCTATTTGCTGCTGCAGTGTGTTGACCTTTTTATAAAGGTTTCCTTTTTTAAATCTATATGTTTTCATTTTACTCGGTGATTGTGTTACTCCATGTATTAACTGAGAGAATTTAAGTGTAAAGTTTCAAATAAATAAACAGTAATATTGCTTATTGTACACTGGCTTCCAAAAGTTAGAGATAATTTTTTATATTTAGCTGTCAAACTTGAGTAAAAATATGAGATTTGATTTCATTGTTTATATCATTATATATCACATTTTTTTATTTTTTACCGTATTCATAATTTGCTGATTAATAATTACAGCTATTCATAAAATACAAAAAGAAAAATGTATAAGATTAACAGATGTCGATTGCTTCTGGTCAAAGTTGAGAGCTCCCTTGCCCAACACAGGCACTTCTCTGCATTCAGTCAATAGGAATATGTACACCTATCCTTGCATACAGACCTTGATTAGGAAGAGGTCTTTATGCTATATTTGCAGATATTCTCATGCCTGTTTTGGCAAAATAGGCTGCTGCACATATATGCTTCATTTTGGGATTGAAACAACTAGAAAGTGACTTTCAAAAAGGGGTTGAACTCCCTGCCACTTTATGATAGGTATGCTTGGAAATGAATTTGGAGAGTGGACCAAACTGGGTGAGACATTGATCATTTTAGGATAAACCCATTTGTAACCAGTGGTGTAGTCATAAATTAAGCAGTGTCGGAATGTTCTGACATGGGTGATATTGGGGTGGGGGAACAAAATGGAGAAGAGATGGAAGCATTGGGTAAATAGGGAATTACTTCACTATAAAATGTCTTTTATATTTGAAATGCACAATTAAAGAATTACTTCACTATAAAATGTCTTTTATATTTGAAATGCACAATTACTTTATCTAGGAACTGAAATCATGAAATAATAAAATGTCAACTCTGAAATAATGCATGTTTTACAGTTATTTTATTTTTGATCAAACTGTAAAATCATGTATATTGTAGTTCAAAGCATGAAAATAATGAAGATGGTAAATATTAATTTTTTTAAAAATTATGCTTATTTCAAGTTATATCAAAATTAAGTAGTGTCAAAGTAAAATCGGGATATTGTCAGGCAATATAAAAATTATCTCAGGTTTCCAGAATCAAAACATAAAATACATTTAAATGTGTGCAATCTTAATGCTTATAACATTATTCATATGTTCAAGTCTAAGGATTAAATAAAGATCATACTGTTTTATAGATGTATCTTATAATCTTTTTTTTCATTTATTTCTCATTTTAAAAAGCAGTACTGGAACAGCGTTCTGGCTCCCGTACACCCCTTTTTTGTAACCATTCAATTACCTGTAAATTTAATGAATCGGTTAAGCAGTATCTTCTTTACATGGCCAACAATATTTTTGTACCAAAAGTAGAATGTCCAGAAAGTTTCTATTAGAGCCATAAAAAAAATTTCAAAAGTTTGCTGTGTAAATTTGAATTGTTATGTAAATCAAGTATCAAAGGGAATTAAAAAATGACTTATTTTTGTATCATCGTGCATGCACTTTACTTTTAATGTTCCATCATTTATTTTGTCATTTAGTCTTAAAATCTCTGAGTTAAAAATATGCTTATAGACTTGATTTGTTTTCTTCTACACATAGGGTTATATGGTTTTAAAGTTTTTTTTTTTTTACTATCTTTTTTTTTTTTTTTTTTTAAATTAATATTTAATTTTGCTCCAAAATTAAATTTTTCATGTTAAAGTAGTTTGAGAAAGTAAAAGAATTTTAAGCGCTGAAGGACCGTGTTATTTTGTAACCTACGGTAACAAGGTACGAGTTAACTCTGGTTATGTCCTTAAGCAGTTAATAAGTTTGAAGTTTGTGATAAATTTTACTTTATAGGAGTTGAAAGAAAACTCTAGAGATAAATAATGATAAATTAAAAAAAAAACACTGTCATATTTTATTTTTAAATGAATAAAAAAAAATCAAATATTTTATTTCGGGAAAAAAGTAAAAATGTCCCCATTCCCCAATATGTAAAAATAGATTTGAAAATTGATTGTTTGAAAAGTTCTTGCTTAAAAGTGTTGAATTTGTAAAATCGTTAATATTATAATTCAAGATTTTAATCTTTCATCACTACCTGTGATTATTCAAAAAAGTTTATTCAAGAATATTTGCAGTTACTTGGTGAAAATTTTTCAGAAATCTTTCTTTTAATAATGCTTAAGGATTTTTTAAAAATAAAAATTGAATTCATTTTTTTTTTTTATCTCCAAAGATTGTTTTGGGTGAACAAATAGAAATTAATTTTCTAGCAAAGAAATAACTATGCATTTTTTTTAAACAAGTGATGCTACAAATTATTTTTATTTGTAAGTATTCTGTAAAAAAAAAAATTGTTTGCATATTTTTTTGATATAAATTGTTTTAATTGTGTGAATGTTCTGATCATTTAATAATGATTGTATTCATTTTTGTTTTACAGATAGCTGAACTTTCACCGTATTTTTGTCTCATGAAGAAAATCTCGGTTTTGTCTCTAAAATGCAATCGTCTCCAAAAATTACCAAGAAATATTCAATGTCTAGAGTCTTTGAGAATGTTTAGTGCTTCTCATAATGAGCTGAAGGTGTGTTAAATACATTAATCGTATTGAAACTGTTGAGACATATTTTTTGCTGAATTGTATATACGAAACATAACATTTATAAGTGAAGTTGCAAACAGGGTTGCGGTGATTTAAATCAGTTGATTAAAATCACTGATTTAAATCGCGATTTAAATCAACTGATTTTTTTAAAAAAAATCACTGATTTAAATCACTTTATTTTAAATATCAAGTTAATCTGCTTTAATGAAATAAAATTGTCCATGTATCTTTAAATAGTGATTTTAAAGTATTTTTAAATTATATTTAAAGAAAGAATATATAGAACATAAAAAAAATATTTCATTGAAATGATGTAACTAGAGTACTTTTCATATCTTTATTTTTGAGAACATAAACAAATTAGATTTTAACCCTTTGTGGCGCAAGGCAATACTTTTTTGAAAATATGATGAGAAAACATCATGAATGGGTTTAGTTTATTGTCTAGACATAGAATCTACAAAAAAAGTTTTTTAAAAAAATTGCTTCATTCCGAGGGGGGGGATCGTCCCCTTTTCGGGTCACCCCCCTCATGAGAACCCCCTTAGACACAGCCACCTTGTACTCTAAAAAATTATTGTTGAGTCTTACAGAAAATTATAAATTAAAACTTCAAGAATATTGGAGTAAAATTTTCGAGTTACTTTGCTAAAATTGTTAAACGTCCAGAACTGAAAAATTTCTTATCTCCGAGTCAAGGAATTTTCTCAAACTTTATCTCTAATAATTCCTATTCCGAAACAAAATTTCATAAGACTGCTATATACATTCTAAAAGGAGTACTATTAGCCCTATCCTAAACCTATTATTTTCCATTTATGGTTGAATTTAACGGTTGAGAAGCGAGTGAAATTAGGTGTGCCTTTAACTGGCACACTTCACCGCAGAGGGTTAAATAAATCTCTAATGAGCGACACAATAAAATGCAAAGTATGAGATGCTCCTTTTTTTATAAAACAAAATAAATATTGTGAAAGGATCATGTTCACAAAGAAAGAACATAGTAAAATGCAGTGAGTTTCATTTTAATACTGGAGAAAACTAAATAGTGTTGGGGACAACAAAGTTTTTATATTGCAATAATGTTCAAATGTAGGATAATTAAGTAATGCATATAAATGTTCCAAAAGAAATACAAACATCCACATAGTGCAATTTAAACTATGATCTATACTTATAAAAGGCAATGTTTGTGAGTGTGTGAGCAATGTCCAGACGAATCTATCACTCTTACACTCATGAAATTTGACACACAGGTAGCCCTGATGGTGACTTGACGTACCTCGAAGCCTGAATATAAAAATTTTATCTAGAAAATTTTTTATTTAATGTTTTGTGGAAACAGATTAGGATTATAGAAAGCTTCAAAACTTGTGTTTGTAATGAAACAAATGAACAGCTGAGTGTAAAATTATCCAATTATTCTAACATACAATAATATATCTATAATCAAGAAATGACAATTTTTATTATATTGTTTCTTTTTTCCTTAATGAAATTGTCTTATATTTCAAAAGTATATTATTTTTATATTTTAGTTCACAAATATTTTTTAAATAGTTGCTACATTTTTTAACTCAATTTTTTTAATTTGTTTTTTTAAAAAGAAAGTACAGCTTAATGCCTGGTATGTTGTTATATATATATAATTCTATGACTGTAGTTCTCATTGCCTAATATACAAATGTTATATATATATATGTAGTTTTAAAAAAAATCATTAAAATCAAAAAAATCTTGATTTAAATCAAAAAAATCCGATTTAAATCAAATAAATCGATTTTTTTGAAAAAAATCAAAAAAATCGACAACCCTGGTTGCAAATTTAATTGAATTTTTATTTAATATATTTTATAACAGTAAATCAAAGTGTTTTTAAGTCCTTTATGGTCAAGGAAATTTTTTATGAAAGAAAAACTTCTTTCATAAAAAATTGTAGGCTTGCAGAAGAAGCTTCCTATTTTCTAGACAAAATAATTGTTTAAAAAATTGCTAAGTTTAAAAGAAATATGAGGATTTGTTTATGAAGCTCATTTTATTCCTAGAAGAAAACATCTTACCCAAATTCTTGTGATTTCAATTTCTTGATTTTGATAGCATATTTCAGTTTCTCTTAAGAATTGAAATCCATTGCTTCTAAATCGAACATATGTGATAATTATTTTAATGAAAAACATTTCTAATTTCTGAAATTTTTTACTTTAATGTGCTGCTGCTAACTTATATCTGTGAGGTTAAATAATTAACTTAATTTTAAATCTATGTGAAATCTTAGAACTAAAACCAATTTGAAAAGTGCAATCCCATACTTATGCAACCAGTGGCTTGATAAGAAGCGAATAAATAAATTTTAATATCATACAGAAATCAGTTTTAAACGATGCAGTTTTCTTTAAAAATCACTTCAATGTAAGGTAAAATCTCAAATGCTAAATAAAAGTTATCTTAATTATTAGAAGGATAATAAATTGTGTGCAGCCAAATCTTGGAAATGCAGAGAGTAGTAAACAAACATGAACTTGTTTTTAATGTAATAATTGTTGCTTTTGTTAAAAATGGAAGAGCATGAATCCTAAGTGATATCCAAATACTTTTGATTACCTACAATATTTAAAAGTCAAACCTTCTATACTTTTCTTTAAAGAAAGCTTGCATTTCACATAGTAATTTCTTTTTACTCTATAATTTTGTTGGATAAGAAACAAATTTTTAATCTCATTTTGTGGCTTTTCAGGGAACTGTTGTCAGCTAAGTAGATTTTACTGCTGTATTCTGCATCATTAATTTTCATCTTGAAAGAATGATCATTAGGATCACTTTTATTAATAAAATTAAATGATTTTTTTGAACGCTGTCTTATTTGATATTTTGTGTATTCTGCAGAAATAAAATTCAATTCCATATTAAATATTTTCTAATCTTAAAAATGTAAATCATTTATTTCTTCATGATTTATACTTTATATTGCAGTTTTTTAACTTGTGTTTTCAAAATACAGAAATAAGTCTTCATGTGTTGTAAAATTAATCTTTTGTCATCTAAATGCTTGTAGGATAATTTGTATAAAAATTTGCATGTTTTATTACAAAAAATGTGTAAATAACAGAAGATAAATTTGGCAGCTATTTTCTTTTCCCCGTATTAGATTGCTGCTCATTCCAAATTTCATATTGGAGATTTTTAATAAATTTCTTGAATTTATAATAAATATTATTACATAACATAGATGAATAAATTTTGCAGTAGGATTGCAAATGTTTAAGATGTTAGCTTTTATTTTATACTATTTTAACTGCATAAGAGAATGAATATGGTTATACTTTTTATGTAAATATTTTTAGGTACTTCCATTTGGAATCAGAAAGCTGCATTTGGACACCTTGGACTTATTTCATAATCCTTTAAATACAGATGTTGTTCTGAGACCAGTGACACTTTGGCAGTTACCATCTTTAATGGAATTATCTGCATCAGCAATAGTGAAACATGAGTAAATAATAATTACATTTTTTGCATATATTCTTTAAATTTTGAACTATTCAAATGTTTAAGAAATTATGGAGTACACTTAAATACACATTATCATAATCATTGCTTTTGTATGTTATATTGTATGTTCTTGGATTCCATAGCGCATGCACGGAAGTGGTTGGCGTAGTTGATTTCACCAAAATATTGGAAAATGGAGAGGAGATGTTTATATTTTATCTAGTGTGACCTAACAAAGAACACTGGAACTGCATTTATTTTAATCATTGCCTGTCACCCCTTTCCAGCATAAAATTCCCTAAAAGTGCTACTCTCGGGATTTTGAAAAGATCAGTATCTAAAAATTTGTTTAAAATTTTAAATAAACACAACGGTCAGTTATTGGTGTTTTTATATTTTATGAAGACATTGTTTCCTCACTGTCATAGACTTAAAATAAGTTAGTTCCATCTTAGGAGGAGGTTGAAAATTGTATAAAGATATATTTTCTGGCGGGCATTTTAAGGGCAAATAAGTATTAAATGCTATTCTAATGTCATGAAATATCTTTAAACATTTTCTTATTGTGTTATATGCACAGAATTTCATTTTACAGTAAAGCTTAACTAACAGCATGTTAGGAAACTCGATTTCCAAAGTTGATTTAATGACAGGAAAAATGGGGAAATTAGATTGTAGACTTTTTTTTTTTTTAAAGATTTTTCCGGCCAATTTGTATTTGTCATTTTGAAATGTGCATTAACTATAATTTTTAAGAATCTGTATCTTCCATAACACTGTTCATATTATGAAAATTTTTATTTAACAGTGATGGCGAAAAAAAAGTATAATCTGTGGCAATTTTTACGTAAATATACTAGATTGTAAAAATATAAACATATAAAAATATTCTACTCAGCAAGCATAATAAAACTCTCTTTTAAGTGGTCATAAAATTCCCAGATTGAATATAAAATTAATTATCTTTTAGAGATCAGGGTTGTTCATAATACCTCAATTCTCACCGCCATAATATTCGTGTCAGGAATCAACATCTGCACCAATTTGGAGGTATCAAATAAAGGAAAAGAAAGAGACTTACCAATCTGAATTACCCCCCCCCCCCCCATAGGTTTTTTTTTTTTTTACGATTCTGCCCTTGCCTCTTTTTTTAGTTTGGTGATTTAGTTTGGAATCTTGATTTTATTTGAAAGGTGAGGACCTTTATTTATTTATTTATTTTTTGGTTCTCACTTTTTTGCCTTTGAACCTCTCCTCCCTCCCTAAAACAAGTCTGTGTAAATCACAGTACTACGTATATTGTTTTCTTTCTGCGCCTCCGTGTGAGCGAGCGTTGCGACCAGAAATAAATTGTCGCCCTGAATGATGAGCGGCCGCAGCGCACATCACTAAATTTTTTAGCGGCGCCAGATGTAAAATTTTTTTAGAAAAACTATTTTCTAAATCTTTTTCCGGTTAGTTGAACTTTCCGGATACTTGAAAATGCGGATAATGTCTGAGAGTTTATTGTATTTGTGTCTTGGGATGAAATATATTGTATCTAAAATGATTCAGATATATATGACTTTTTGATGCGTGTACTTCCACATACTGTTTGAATATAGTTCTGTTTTAGAGTCGTAGTTAATGAATATTGTCTTGATTATCCTCAATAATTTGATTCCACAAACTAATCTCATTACAGGACTCATAAGAATGTACTGTGCAGTTAATGTATCAAAAAATGTCAAATTATTAAGAAATGATCGATTCTTTTCTGATATGCTAAAGAAAAAAATAACCTTCTAGCAATAAACACCAAAAATGAATATACTTTATTTTTTTATGGCTATATCCATACTTGTTTCTCTCAGCATTTGTTGCATATTAAAACAGCTATCAAATTCTTTTGCAGTTTCAGTTAGGCTGATAAAATTGATAACTTCTGTTTTTTAGGATGTCATGTACTTAATTTATATTTTTTTGCAAAGGCTAAATTATAAGGGTAAAGTTACTTTTAAAGGTGATATTTATCTTCAAAATCTTCTTTTAGTTGTGGTATCAAAATGGAAATGATAAGGTGAAAAGTTTCAGGGTAAAATAGCTTGGGTACCTGATCAGCAGTCATACTTTATTTTATGGAAGGAATGTTAATACTTGTTTCTTCTGGAATATTTCTATACCTATGTCATTATTGTTTATTATGATAGAACTTGTTACTTATGATGACTGCAATTTTCCAACGAGTAGTATTGCTTTAGCACAAAAATCAATTGAGCAAAATGATGACAATTTCTCATACCCTAAGCAAAGGAATTTCACTTCTTAATTTTTTTAAAATTTTTTCCTGTAGGAAAAATTCTAGTTGTGTTCTGGTTGAATTTAATGCTTTGTTGGACTAAAAGTGTTATAGTGTGATTTAGTAAACAAATCTCATGATTATTCTGTACATTTTACTGCAAAATATTTATAGTGTATTGTAAACATAGTTTTATCTTCATATTGTAGTGTAATTGAATTTGTAACAGGCAACATTCAACCCTTGAAACTTATGGTTTCTATGTTCTACCAAATTATGGGGGGGGGGTAACTTTCAGATGTGTATTCATTAAAAACCAAAACGGTAACTTCATTTATTTAAACTTTCAGTACTTTTACTTCTTAATATTTTTAAAAGAAAGCAGGGTGGCCAGCCAGCCTGGAAAACCGGAATGGTCAGGGAACTTGAGGACTGAGGAAAGAAGTCAGGAAATTTATTCCTAAAACTGGGAAATTTATTTTTATAATTCTTATGAGGACTCGACCATTTGCTTTGATCTTTTTTGTACAAGTAGAATGAAACATTAGCAGCCAATCAAAATTGGTTGTTGCAACCAGTCAAAACAGATGCCATTCATTATTTCTCCATGCAGCGCCAGGCAGCGAGGTGTTTACATTTAAATTTCTGAGGACAAAATTTGACTGTAAACAGAATGGCGTTCCTTTATTAGTGAATTAGGTACTTTTTTTGAGATACAAATTTATAGTATGTCATCTTGATGTAAGAAAAGCGAGGAATTTGTCGTGCAAGAAATTCCGAACAACTTACGAGATCTTAAATTTCTCTTGATCCTGTCTACAAGTTAGCATCACACTACTGCCTGCTTTTATAGTAATTTAATATCAAATGAGTTATACAGAATTGAGTTTATTTTCACTTCACCAGGGATCTTGTTGAATTATGAAGTAGCTCAGGACGTTCTTTTTCTTTTTTTGTTTAGATTATTTTTGTATGCTTTTTTTCTGAGTGTTGGAAACCTTTGAATAAGGATCATTTGCCAAGTGGGATCTTCAAGTATCTAGGCTTTGCCTTTACCTATATATATATAAAAGGCAATTTCCTTTGGTATTATGTATGCATGTTCGTTTTTTTATTTATTTATGATTTATGCAGACCTTTGATTTAGGAGACCAAATAGAGTGAGAGATTAGCACAAGGGATACTAATGCAATAGAATTAATTAAAATACAAATTAGATTTTTATTTATTTTTTATTTTTAAGTGGTAAATTCAGATTGTTTTTGCCCATTTTACCAAATTTTTATTTTTTAACATTAATATTAATTCATATCGTGCAAATTCCAGATGTTTTTTTAATGTATAAGTTCTTGCCTTTTTTTTTCTCTCTTTTATTGTCTTTGATGTTTATTTTTATTTATTTCTCTATATATTATTCTTTTTGAGCCGCATTCGGAAGTTGGTTGGAATAAAAAAGTTTTTTTTCTCTTTTTTGATTCTTATGGCAAGGGTGTGGAGCCTCTGTTTTAATTTATGGCTTGTCGGAAAAATCAGTTTTCTTGCATTTTCTTTGTCTTTTATGTTTTTATTTTACAACATATATTTTTATTAACTTTGGTACGATCATTCTAAAAAATTTTTTAAAAATTTATCTGCACAAACTTTTTGTTTCCCTCTTTCCCACATTGTGTAATGACCTCCAGAGATTAGCAACCACGGTTTAATGAAGAAAAACCTCATATTTTTATTTGCAAAATATATTTACGGTTTCGCACCACTGAACATATTTTCATCAGAAATGCTGGGAAAATTCTGTACAATAGAATTTTTTTGTTTGTAAGATGTATTACTTATTTTACGTTGTTATTTTAAATTTTTAAATAAATGTTCTTTTTTTTCAAAATATTTTGCGTTTTCATTCAAACAGAATATTGTATATGCAGATGATTTTTTTTTTTTTTGGTTGATGGACTACCTCCAAAAAAAAAGTCAGAATTTTTTTTTTTAAAACCGAGGAAAAGTCAGGGAAACTCCAGAGCAAAAAATGATATTACCATCCTGAAAAAGTCCTAATAGCAGATAAAAAAAAGTATTAAATAATCAGTTTTAAGGATTGATAATAAATTAATTATAAGAAACAATATTGACGATGCATTATTCACGTAAACAAAACTGAATGGAAGTATAAGGCTGACTAAAAAATATATTTACTTTCGCGACAAAAGAAAATTATAAGGAAAAATTAAATTTATAGTTAATTATAATCTAAAGCTTATTTGAAAGTTGAAATTATAAATTGA
>BGPR01017140.1:0-33149 GCA_013235015.1 Araneus ventricosus
TCTGTACTTCCGTTCAGTTGCATTACTGTATCCAAGGGAGTCTACAATTTAGTAGATATAATGAGGTTCAACGACTGAAAAACCTAGAAGATGGCATTTTGAAGAGAGGAGCAAATCACGAGGGAAAAAGATTTGAAGATTCAGATTGGAGTTTTCAAGCAAAAGATTTATGTGAGCAAATACTTCTTGCAATTTAAAAGAATATGTTCGATAATGTTTTCTTGATTACATGGAGCAAAAGGGGTTGTTGTGAGGGGTCCAAATCTGTGCAAGAGAGCTGGGGCGATGGTATTTGGGTTAAAATCACAGTAATGGTGAGCCTTCTCGGCGTCTATTTTTTTGCTCCACGGTGCAAAGTTGAGATGGAGGAATTATGTCTCCCCAAGATTTTAGATACTTGCTATTTCGAAAGTTTTTTCAATCAGCTTTGAATAGAAAAGTACTATAGTATGAACAAATATCTTTATTTCGGTGAATAGGGTCTGACTCGTATTTTGGGTAGGAGAATCAGCCCTTTCATTCTAAGCAATAGCAGGTTCGTGCTCAGGCATCTCTGCATTTATACATAAAGATACGCATGATGAGAGAATATATTTGGCAGGCTTTTTTTTTTCCATAAATAACTTTGGAATATGTGTTTTGACAAGGTGTAGAATGATGCATAAACCAGGGTGCTTACCTCACCACTGATATATTCATAAATTTTCGGCGTTGCTATTGCAGAAGTCCAACTGGTTCCGTTTTCATCCTGAAGTTCGCTGGGTATCGGTTCTTAAATTAACATTATTCTAGACCATTTGAAAGGATGATATCATTGACTAACTACATCTTTTTTTATTTTTTTAGAGTTAATCATTTTAGTACGACACTGTAATATACATATATTTTTCCAAGTTCCATATAAAGTAACTCTATGGTAGCGCATGAGTAAAGATGGTTAAGTTATATGGTTGGTATCGTTTTTTTCTATGACTGATGGGAACAAGATACCTGTCCGGTTTTAAAATTATTTATTGCCTACTTTATAGGCTTTCTCAGTGAACATTTAATGTCATTAAAAGTTCATTTGGATTACCTTTGCCATTACGGTACTGCTTTTATTCATATACATTAATTGAAAATATGAAAATTCAGAATGTTAAATATTTATCAAACATTCGATACGTTTTTTTTTTTTTGGTCACAGAAAAAAAATTTGTTTTAACTATAAGCTAGCATTTGTTGAAAAAGTAGTATTCATAAAGATAATCCAAATTGATTAAATTCTTTTCATAAGTATGTATGAAAAATGGGATATTTATTTTTTGTTAAAGTAACCATGAAGTTATTCACAAGATGCAATGATCATTTGTTCAGTTGGAACTGTTTTTGTTAGAATGAATGTGAACATGTATATTCACGTAAATAGTAATTTTTATTGATTTAGTAAAATCATCATCAATAAAAAGTTAAATATGGTTTCAAGTATCCTATGTAAAAAAATTCTGAAAAGATTCCCATTTTAATTTTTCTTTTTTTTCCCCAGCTAATTACGTTTGCTGGTTTTTATTCTTTCATTTCCTTATAAATTTACATGAAGAAAGTTTATTCTTTTTTATTTCATTAAAATTAACGTTTTGCTTTGCTATTATTTCTACCAAAACTTAAGCACTTCGTTACAATTTCCAACTTATATATTGATTTCCATTAATTTTGCGATTGGATATAAAAAAAGATGTCTTTTGGATGCATTATAAATATCTGTTCATAAAATTTGATCCTCAAATCCAGAAAAAAACAATCTTCTCATAGTTGCATGAGAATTACCATGGAATAATCATTATTACATTACACTGGGTATCGCATACTAAAATGATTTTGTGAATTCTCATTTTAATATTTATTTTTTTACATCATCTGCTGACCTTGTATTTTATTTGAAATCTAGTTTTGATGCATTGATATGAACTAGTCGGCATTTCTTGAGGGTTTCTATCATCTTTGCATTTATTATCACAGCAATACTTTTGACTCATTCTCCTTAACCTAAGCTATAGCGTTTTGTGTATTTTTTTCTGTCATTAATATCTAATTTCCTGATTTCTAATACATCACAGTCAGTATTATAAAGTTAGTTTAGCTATGTAGAGCGGTGCTAAACATGAAGTTACTGAATTGAAAAATGAATTAAAAAATTATGCTTGGAATAGAAATTTGACTTTAAGTTTCAGAAGTTTATATTTTCTTAGAATGATTACCTAAAGTATGAAGCAGTTGATTATAAAATTTAATTTCGAAAATTGAGAGGTTTGATACATTAGTCGTAACTTGGGGCACTTGTTTTGCACTCTTGGTGTAGATTCTGTTTGTATTAAAGGAATAAACCTTTATAGTAGAACTCTGCGAATCCAGACTAATTGGGGCTGATCATTGTTCAGTTCACAGGTCAGTTATCCGAAAAATACTTGATATACCAAAATGCAGTAGAGTATTAGTCTGGGTTGCTCACCAGCGAAAGCGTGCAGGAAGAGGCATGCGACGGTTTGCCGTGCGGTGTGGAAACAAGTTGAGGAAGTAAAGAAGATATTCTAGTTTGTTTCTACCAATTTAAGGTGCTGTAGTATTCATTCTTAGAGATGATTCAGAATACTTCTGTTAAGTTAAGATAAAAGCAATATCTTTGTTTAGGTTCGCAATTATTTTTCCTTCAGTTTCAGTAACATGTTTCCAGAAAATTAAAAAAAAAAAAAAATCGTGGTTATCTGAAATTTTGGATTCCTGGGGGTTCCAGTTATAGGGTTCTACTGTATTACTTTTTGTAGTAATTTCTTTTGCATGACATTGAATTAAATGCTAAGTATAGCTTTTGACAGCCGTGAAAAGCGACGGTGAGTAGTTATAAGTTTAGGGGGGGCAAATAATTTATAGATAACTAAAAGTATCGGAGAGTATAAGAAGATAGATCCAAGCAAAATTTTAGGTAGCCACTGAAATATAATTTTGAGGTACTCTCTCCATTGTATTGGGACAGAGTACAGGGTGACAATTATTGAGCTATATGAAACAAATTTTCAAAAACTACCGAGTTAAAATTTTATTCAAAATTTACTAAAATAGCTGGAATATTTTAGTTCAGTTCACTTGAGATGTTCGATATGCCATCAATGACTTGTGACTTGTCTGGCACTGAATTGAAAGTAAATTCTGCAAAATCGCTAGAGGTAATGAGATATCGATAATACCAGGTTCTCTCGAACTTTTTTAATCACATTTTGATTGTTATAACGCCGGACCAGTTGTCTTCAGCTGTTCAGCCATAAATTTTCTTTCAGGCACCAAATCAGACAATTGTGCTCGAATAATTGTATGACGATCGATACGCTCCGAAACGCTGTATTCCGACATTTCAACAGAAAAATGACAACAATAAAGTGCGCATGTTAAAATCCTTCATGCCCCCCACCATTCAGCCGCATAAAGTTTTAACTGAATCGCCAACGGTTCAAAAGTTATCAAAGTTTTTTATTTTTCATATAACAAAAATTTATTTGCCCTGTAAAGTTGACGGTTTACCAGCTGCGATCCTGGCGGAAAGTAGTGGTCACCGCCTAGCTTTTAGTGCTGATTTCGCAATTATATGCCACAGGTTTGCACTCGGAACATTTTTTTATAATATTCGAAAAGTTTGAGGAATTGGTTTTGTTTAGTCCCATCTCTTTTCAAAGGAAAGTTAATTTCTTTCTCTGAAGTTTTGAAGGTTTTATTAATACCAGTGGCCAGGAAGTCGGCGTGGAGATGCTGCATAAGTATCATTTGTCCCCTTGCAGCCAGTTGCTATACCATTGATTAATTCTATTCCATCAATATAATTCTAAAACAAGTTAAAGTTAATACAGTTGTATGCATTAAAACTCACTTTTTACATTTTGCTTACCTAGACTAGTATAACTCAGAAGATTTAAAATAACTTTTTTTGTTACGTTGAAGGTCAATATTATGAAAGATTTCATTTGCTTTTAATAAATTAACTTAATTGGTAATTTAAATAGAAATTGTTACCATTAACATAAATGAAGTTAGCGACTTTGTTTTTTATTTCCAAGTTCAGTTTGAAGGTGGTGGCATTCACTCTTATTTAGTTGCATTAAAGATGTTTCTTTATGAGTACATCTTTGTTTGGAAACGGTGGTGGCTCATGAATAATAAAATTAATAACTAAAACAGAAGAAATAATGAAATGAAAGTAAGGAGAGATTGGAATTCTCATGTGTATGTATAGCAATGTTTAATACATTGATGCAAATATATTTTCAACAAACTAGACATGGAATCAACTGGAATTTTTCAGGGAATATTAAATTTTACTTCATACGTGAAAAAATTACTTTTTTTAAAGTTGCTTTGACCATTTTAAGTGCAAAATCTAAATGATGTACCTATTTCTATACATACAACAAAACTCAAGTATATTTATACAGATTTCTTAGTGCGGGTTTGTAGATTTTAAAATTTGTTCACTTTAGGTAAGGAGATTTCTAAACAGAATTTTTCAGTATTACCATGTGAACAATTAGGTGTGGATTCTGTATAATACTATCTAATTCGTATGTTTTCAAATTTTGTTTGTGCTTGTTTTTTCAGATAAAACTTCACGCATTACCGCGCTTTTGTTCTTATATTGCGAAAATGTTTAATTCTTTCTGTATCCCCTAATAGTAATGGCACAGGGGCGTGGGGTAGCGCGTCTATAGTCCGCCCCCCTCTCCCTTTCTTCTGAATCTATTTCGAAAGTGATCGTTCTTCTCTAGACTGGATCGGAAAAATGAATTATCTAGAGGAATTATTTGTAGTTAAGATTCTCACTCAATCAAATGTATTTTTTTCTCCCTGTATTGCATTTTTTTTTTTTAGTTTGATGTTTGTGTTTAGAGTTTTTTTATTTTTATGGTTCTTATTTCATATTTTTTTTTTTTTGATGTGGCATCGATTTAAACTTGCAGTTCTAACTTTTTTTCAATTCAGACGCAAAAATTTCGTAAATTTTTTTAGAGAGTAATAGCAATGTGTGTTGTTTTATAAGATAAAGCACAGCTAGGATTGCTAAGAAAAGGATTAAGATCTCTTAACTGGAACAATTCATTAAGTCCACATGTGAAAACCACCTCTCTCTCGTCATCTCCCACATCCCGCATGTTGATCTTGCTGACATGTAAGTCATCTTTTTTTCTGCCGAAACATGCAATATGGTTTCCCAAATGAAATTGGCGCAACGCATTTGTCGTGTATTATATGAACATGAATTGACTCCATTCTAATAGGAAAACTACATTTTTTTCTGTTTAACCGTCGTCTAGTGGCATATGCATTTTTCGTTTTTACCACTCTTCGATAGAGAACTTATTTGCTGTCCTCATATTTTGCCCCATTCTGATTTTCAATAATGAAACATCAGGGCACGACGTGGTACTTTTCCGTTAGGGGAGCAGCAGTCAAATGCACCTAGTGTAGCATCATTATGTCGCGAAATATGCCAAGCATTGTACTTCCTTACTTTTATGAACGAATTTACAATCCAGGATTTACGGCCAGGATTTCTCAGTCACTTCTAATGAGGGGCCCAGCGAGGGTAAACGAACAAAGTATTTGCCTCTCCCCAGTGATATTTGGCTTAAAAAAAAGGGCGGAAAAGGATACCAATGTTTCGTTCTCACAGCCTCTTAAGACTGGCAACTGGGGCAATTGTATCCTTGCCACCGCTTCTGGTACAGTAATATCGGATTTAAGTAATTGCCAAATCCAATTGACTACTATTTCAAACGACAGGCTACAATTAATTTCATCTATTATGCACGAATTATTGAATTCATTGTTCTCATCATTGCCGATTCTTTAAGTCATGTAGTTTCGTCAAAAGATCAAGCACCTGTGGTATCCAACTGGAATTCAAACTGAACGGAACATAATAATTCTGCCTTAATTTAGGTTTATAAACATCCAGAAGATGCGATACCAAAGCAATTACGCTAGTCATTCCATAAAAGGAGGCCCAACATTCAAGTTATTTTGGAGAAATTTAGTTTATAAAGTTACATAAATAAAAACGCCAAATTTGGTAGTTTCAAAGAATGTTTACGCCATATCAATCGGGGAAAATTTCTTTAAATGTTCATTAAAGTCTCCAAACAGTTTGAAGGTATCCACTGACTACCCAGGTAGCACAACACGTTACCCATATTATACAGTATTGCACAATATTTTTGTGCTACTGGAATAAACTTTACCCAACTTCTGGGTAAAGTTTAGAACAACTTCTGTCCTGGAAGTTTGATTGGCTGTTTATGAAAAAAACCTCGTCCATTATGTAGTGTTGCCATATCTATTCTGACTCCATTTTGCCATAAATGCTGCCCTTTTTACGGAAAAGTACCCGTGAAGTTTCATTGTTGTAAAAACATCAAAAAACTTACATTTGGACCTTGCCTATCCTTTGCACACCACGTGCATGGATTTGGAGTTTTAGTAAGACGAAGTCATTGGAGAGTATCTATCGTGTACAAAACGTTAGATATATAAAAAATGACCATGAGCCGCCACTGTTCGTCTCTTTTTTACTGTACTACTGGAAGCATGAGTGTATTTCTCTGTACGCGTGTTGAAGCGGCATAAAGTGTGAGATGTACAATGTGTTGCAGACCTTCCCTTGTCAGTTGTGTTGATATGGATAAAGCTCGGTGCAGGCTGAGGACGCTGCAGTTCATGCCTCTGCGGCCGCCACAGAAGCTGGGGAGGGGGTCTTTGGAGGAGAGGGGCCACCCGGGGGTCCAGGGGAAGGTTCCACGAACTGCATGAGGTTGAGGGCTGCAGGTTGCGTAGTGTAAGCTGGTCGCTGGCTGCCGGCGGGGCTTGGAACACCTGAAAATGGAAAAAAAGAATAGCAAATGATTTTTTAAAATTCAACTTTAACTCGAAGCCAAACTTCTCGTTAACACAACAATGTGCCGGATGGTAATCAAAAGACTACAACCATTGGGTTGAGTCAACACACCTGGGTTATGGAATGGCACACAACAATTTGAGCCAGTAAGCTGTTCGACTTATGTTTTATAAGCCCTGTTTGGAATATTTTTAATGTGTTCGTCCCGTGCGTATGAAAAAGAGCTGAGACATGTATATCCCACCCTGCCCCATGTCCAATCAACCGGTTCAGATGCCAATGGCATCAGGCATGGGGCGGCGTTCTGTATATCCCACCCTTATTTCAAACTTTGATAAATATGTACCAGATGTCTTGTAAGTTTCAACAGTTTTTTTCCACTTTCAGTAACGTCTCGCAGAACGTAAAAGAAATTGTGAATTATATCAGTGATATAATTTCCTCTTCAGAAAGCGAACTTTGTTGATAGTGAGAGTGACAGCTCATTGTACAGTATATCCATAAGCACCGAAATTGTGTAATTTATAGCGGTACTAGAATGATATCTCAGAAACTGATGCATTTAATGTGTATCAATAAATTTTATTGCAATCTTTATAAGACTAACAGGACATAATGTGCCTGTATACCGGTCGATTGGGAGATATTGTCCCTGTTTGTAACTTTGTACTGAAGTTAAAAGTATCATTTGACTATCTATAATTAAGAAGCATAAAGAAGTTCAATTTCTATGAAAGAAAAAAATACAATGGGTGAGTCTCCTAGGTTTGAATAAAATGATTCAGGTTATTTCGTGTTTTATTTATCAATAAATAGTTACATTAAAATGATTAACTACACAATTTTTCTAAATATAGCTACTGAATAATTCTTCTTCCTCACTTTACCATACAAATAATAGAATCACCCTAAGATGACCAATGTCGATAAATAGGTCAGAAAAAAAAGGTAAAGGCAGCAGCAAATATTATGCTTTTTTTAAATTTTTATACAGTTTACTACTTTTTATTTGCATATTTTTTGGATTTTGCCAATCCCCCTACATCTATTCCCTAAGCCCGCATTCCAGATTGAGGTTCAAGAAAATTGGTCACTTCGGATATAACTGTATTAGTTAATAGCATTCGACTTTTATTTCTACAGCTACGATTATTTCTCCATTGAAGCTCTTGCGCCTGTGACCCAAGAACGTAACCTCCCACAATTTTCCGATCTACAATTGCCGCTGTCAGATTTATTTTCTAACGGACCTCATCTAACCATTTTTCTCTTAACTTTTATCTGGCGGAAGCAATCCCGGGGTTAAATTATAGTCCGGAATAGTCAGCGTAATAGATCTCACCCGTCTGCGGATATCCTCCCCCCATGTCGATATTATTCCGTTGATGATTTATTAACGCCTGTCTGATTGGGAATTGGTTAGTGTCCGGAAATTCCATTTCGGGCCGGACTCTCTTGAAGGACTGTGCGGATGAAGATGATGTCCGCGCCGCTGCACACTTAGTGAAAGATGGCCTTGCATAGAGCTTGCGGACAAAAAGAAGGGACTATGGGACGGATAAACGGCCGAGGTTCATGACAAAAGTGTCTTTATTGCCTACTAGAAGGGACGATGGGGTTCGGTTTTCCATTGTGAGGTCTTTAGTGAGTTAGAGGGTATAATGAATTTGATGCGTCGGAGAATAACAATGCTTGAATTCCTATCGCTAACAAAATGAATGAGATAGTGCTTCAGAAGTAATTTTTTAAATCGGAATTTGTTCCATTGAGTTTAACACTTTTGAGAAGATTATTTTTTAAGAAAAATAAAAGAAGTAGGTGTAAGAAGTAAAAAATAAAGGAAGAACTAATATTCTAGGTGATTGATGCTTTATCCTAATGAGATCCAAAAGTAAAATTTTCGACCAATTTTCACAAAAAATCGAGAATAATATTCTTGATGGAATTATATAACGCAATATATAATTAACTTATTAATTTATATTAATTAATTAAATTGATAAATTAATTAAATTAATAAATTAATTAAATAAATTAATTAAACAAATAAATTAAAATAATAAATGATTTAAATTAATAAATTAATTAAATTAATCAATTAATTAAATAAATAAATTAATATAATTAAAAAATATAATTAATGATACATAATTAATAGATAAGAGCATTGGACAGCGGGATTTAAGGAGTTTGAATGGAAAGAAACTTTTATTGTAAGTGAAACACAAATATCCATTTAAATGGATGCGGGAATCAAGAGGATATAACAACGAATGTATTTGAGTCATAACCATGTATTGTATCATGGTTAACAATAAACTGGCATTGAGACTAGTATAAATTTCAATCAAATTTGCAGCTTAGTGACTTTTGCTTCAAATGGTTTAAGCACAAATAGAAATGATTTAAATACTATTGGTTTTGTGTTATGTCTCATCCTTTTCAAAATATTTATAACTCCGATATATAAATATCTTACTTTAAAGTACAACTTAGATTTATCGAAGGGTGGTTTAAAAAAAATTAAAAAAAGAAACTGTCTTGGGAAATTTAAAAAAAATAGGTATATTTTACCATCCCTTGTATTTTAAATCAACAGTTCGATTGCAGTCCTGTTCAAATTATTTTGATTTTGGTCTTTCAATGAACATCTTGTTCATTTCGATATTTTAAAAATACTGAAAACTGTAGATGGAACAGTATTGTATAAAATATATCGTCGATATACAACTAAAAGTGATCAATTCAAAAGCAAAAGAAAAATGAGTTAATGTGTTCTTGACGTTTTAAAATGTCATCTCTGTAACCAGAGCGGGCTCGTGCCACAGGGACTGTGGTACTGCAGCCCCAAAAATTTTACCATTGTATAAATTCAATAAATTCATTTTATTTCGCATTTAATATTTAAATCTATCGACAATCTAACGAAATTTTGCATTAAACGATTTCGATCTTCAAATAAACCTTGAAGAAAAACTGAAGCAGAAAGCAAGTTCCCTATCTTACTTTTTTCTCTACCAGAAGATGATGCGCAAAGGAAAAAGTAACTACAAATCTGGGGACACCGTAAGCAAATGTAAAAGTTTTACTTCTACAACATTAGCTGCCGTTTTCCGGGCCTTACTTTCATCCGGTTCGGTTGGGTTCTCCATTCTGCAGCATTTGTGGATTTTGTGACAATGTATTGGAATGGCACTCACCGTTGCTGGTCGTAGGATGCCTCGTGCAGTTTGCTGAGCCTGCCTGGTCTTTGGGTTGCACCTGAGACGCAGTGGGTGAGGAAGATGCTGGTCCTAAGCCTACTTCGATTCTCGAGCTGGAGTCGCTCCGGGACCCGCTGGTGACGCCGGGCTTGGGGAGTGAGTCTTCCCTGCTGTCCGAATGATTCAGCATCAGCATGGGGATCGTCTCTTCACGATTGTTGCCGCCTGGTCGAAAGGGAAAAAATGACATCCGTTAAACACTAATTTTATCAGACGATTTAACATTTAGTTGCTGATCTTACAATGGATCCTTCCGGGGGGGGCAGTGGCATAGCGAGGGGGTATTGGTGCCCCTGGAGAAAGATATTAGTGCGTTTAAGCCCTTTCTTAAAGTCAATATGAATAGGGGGTGAAAAAATATTGTGCCCGGCTTCATTTACCATTGCTAAGCCACTGACGATGTCTAGGGGCGTCGGTTACCCTTGCTACTCAATTCCTGAGGGGCACCTCAAATATGGAGATGAGAACTTGCCGGATAAATAAGCAGATTCTCACTTCCCTGGAGGGTACAATAATGGTGGCGTGATTGTGTTGGCCACATTTCTGATGACGTACCTCTTTTTTGGAGAGATTAGTGCATGGAACGGTGGTGGTCATTTTACAACTGACCATAGTATCAGTGTTATTATCGTGGCGATCAGGTCATTCAGGACCCGGATGCCTAGGCAGGGCAGGGGATATTATTTATGCAGTGGCCTTTTTTTGAGAGTATGAGTACATAGGCGCAAAATTGTTTTGAGGCCCTAACCCTAGCCAAACCGTAACTTAACTTTCGGTTTAGCATTGCGATGTACCTCGAATATATTTTGAGGCTCCCCGAGATCTTCAAGCACGAGGCGAGCGCCTCTAACACCTGTGCGGAAAACCGCCACTGTATTTATGGTTACAATAGATAAAAGAATATAGTCAAGCACAAATTACAGAACTAGCTATGTAGCGCGCCAACAAACCAGTATAAAGGTTTTAGTAGAGTCAGTATAAGATTGTAAGCTTAAAGTTGGTGTTGCCAATGTAAGTAACGAGGAAGGTTGTTTTAAATCAACCAATAGTTATGCTTGCAGTGGTAAAGATATGTAATCTTGATAAGGCAGTATGGTAAGTGACATCGCGGTTATAATATCAGATGTTCGATTTATCATGAGGAGACTGTGATTTATATACGTGGATGGATCCAATGAAAAGGTTACAAGGGTAATAAAAAATTATTTGTTAACATTAGACAGAAAATACTAAAGGGAATTAAGAGGCATACTTACCTATCACTTTTCAACATAATCACTAAATCTATTTAGGCATTTATCTGAACGCAGGACCAACTTATTTAATCCGGTTTGGTAGAAATCACATCTCTACCCATTGAGCCAGTTCTAGGCAGCTGTTTTCACATCGCTGTCTGAAGAGAACCTTGTTCCAGATAAGTGTTTAAAACACAGATTGGGTGCCAAATCTGGGCTGTATGGGAGGGGGGGGGGCTGAGATTGAAGTAACACTTATCTGGAACAAGCCTCTCTTTAGACAGTGATGTGAAAACACTGCCGAGAACTGGCTCGATGAGCAGGAACGTGGTTTCTACCAAGCCGGGTTAAGCAAGTTGGTCCTGCGTTCAGATAAATGCCTAAATAGATTTGGTGATTATGTGGAAAAGTGATCGGGAAGTATGCTTCTTAATTCCCTTTTATATTTTCTGTTCAATGTTAATAAATAATTTTTTATTACCCTTGTAAAATTTTGTTCGATCCATCCTCGTAATTGCACACCACATACACGATCACCAAATAGTAAGTGATAACCGGCTATGGGTTCTTTCCTGGACTTTATAGTTGCACAGCGTTTCGTGTTTAGCCTGGTCGGATAGTGAAAACAATCTGGTGTGTAATTTGGAACAGTACCTCTTCCCGCTGATATATTTGGTCCAAAGCTGGGTACAGATCTGTAATTTCGGTCAAAGAAACGCATGCCAATTCCATCCCTTTAATTTGAAGCTTTCTCAGTTGTGTTTGCATATACACGGATAGAAAGATGCGCGGGCAGGTAGATTCCTTATAGGAAGAGAGAGAGAGAGAGATTCCATTTTAGGTAGATTCCTTATAGGAAGTCTACCTACTGCAATGGTTCTCATGACACGACTTCCGGAAAATTTCTGCAGATCTTCACCAGTCATGACCTCCAGAACCCAAACTCATCCTTCGTTCAAAAGTTTATATTACGAGCCCATACTCTTTGCCCATGTTATGTTGTGAACAGGATAACTAGGGTAATTTTGATTAGATTTTAAACATAGAGGGATATGCTGTAAGGACGGTGAAAATCTCGGTCGAGTTCCTAGATTGGCTACCAAGCTCAAAGAGGGTGGAAATGGTAGTGGTGGGTGAAATTTTCATTCTCCCGTAATTCACTTACTATTGAAGCTAGAAAGAAAATTCAAATTAGGCAAATTATCGCCTTTTCCTAACAAACAACTTTTGTACTGAAAGTTTTTTAATAGCTACAACTGCTTAAAAGTTATGAGCTGAAAAAAGATTTTTCACCCCACCCCCGAAAATTAGACTGCATTTTAACCTATGAATTGTTGTTGGAAAGCTCTCTCTCTCTCTCTCACACACACACACACACATTTGCATTCTCTTCCACATATTTTCATTTTTAGCTATAATCCTTATGGAAATAGAAGATGGAATGTTTTTTCCCTTATATCTCCAGACAAAAGGAATCTACCTTAGCTTTCCGGGCTTGCCCCACGTGGATTTTCGTTTTACACTCTGGGAAATTTGCATCGTCAAACTTCATAAAAATCCGAAGTATAATTTACGATTACAACACTTTCTCTGCGCATATAAGATAAAGTTATAAAACACATAAAAACAGATATTCTTAACTATGAAATGATTTACCGATATAAAAACACTCAAATTTCCAACTTTCAATTTATTTGGATACAAATAAATGCATAAAATGAAATTATTTTCATATGAAATGAAAAGTTTAGTGGATCATCAATTTTTTTTGTTGAAATAATATTCCTCAATATCTCAATTATATAGAAAACAGATTGAAAATGTAAGATATGAAATTTCAAATTAATTTTTGATTTAATTAATTAAGAAATGAAATTGATGTTAATTATTGTCTTCTAGTCGAAAATTGCATTGAATACTTTACTTCAACAAATAACATCCAACCTTATTTATCCTGCAAAATCCATTTCAAATCAAATACGACATAAAGCAACTTCAACTTAAAAAAAATAATCAATGACAAAACATTTGCTTCCTTCAATTTCTGTAAGAATAGAGATAGCTTGATTCTAAATCTTAAAAAGAAGAAAATAGCCTTAAAAAAAAAGGAAAAAGCTAATCAATTGTTAAAGTTTCAAAACGTTTACCATTTATAGAATAAAACTAATCAAAAACGGTGTAAAAAACATTTTGGACATTAGCTTTAAACTAGTTTAGAACGTTCTGACGAGGATTTTCTTCACCAATTAATTACCAGAGATTCCAAGCTGGTTGCCTAGCAACGCCGCCGCCATGTCGTTCTGACGTCAGAGAACCCGGGAGATCTGCTCCGTCAAAAGCGTCAACGCATATATAGTTAGATATCTCGGCACTAAGTCTTTTTTTTATATAATTCTTTTTAAAAGAAACAATTTCTTTTGGATGAAAAAGGTTTTTATTTCTTTTCATGAACCGCAGAGTTCCATGAAAAATTCCATTTCTAACTTTCGTATAAACGGATCTTGGAAGGATTTTATACAGTTTTTAAACAAAAAGGAATCGAGTGAAGCATAGATAGGCTTTAAATTTAAAGAAATGGTATTTATGTGCACGATTTTGTTATGCTTGTTTCGAATTTTATGAAGAATAATCGTTTTTAAGTTTCTGATAATTTTTAATTAATGATGGAATACAAGTAAATTTCAAATAAAGTTTTAAAAAAATAAGCAAAGATATTGGTCAGAATAAGTTTAAATCAATAAATGAAAGATATTCGAACTTTCAGTCCGAGACATCGGAGCATGATAATCTCGTATTCGATTGGCTTGATTGCATCAATCATTTCATTCAGTAATTTTTACATCACGGAATTTACAAAAACTATGCCAATCTAAAACATTCAGTGTTTTTAAATATATTAAAGCATTGCCTAGTAATAAACTGAAAAATCTAATACTTCTTTTTGCTTGGCCGCACGAGAGATATTAAATTATTCACATTGATTATTCACAATCTTATTATTTTGGTGTACGCATTTATATAAAGGAAAAGCATGGTTTCAATTATGTTTTTAAAACTATGTTCATGTATGTCAAAAATCTGTAATCGTTATCTTTTATTCATTGTTATTCATATACTAAATATGTAAATGAATGTTGTCTATAGATGGCGCTGTGTATACCTTTTAAATATATGCAATGCAGTTCAAGAGTAGTTTCAGTTGTTACTGTATCGTACTTCGGCTCGACGTTTGTCTACTTTTGCAATTAGGCATAGCTCGCTCTTTGTCAGCGACTAAATATCCAAATATGTTTATATTCTGCTAATATGTGTTGTGTTCTCTTGTGATCGTCTATTGTGTGTGTGGTGTGTTGTAAATGTCAAGAATAAAGAAGAAGGTGAAATTGTTGTGCGCTTATTGAAAATTCCATGCATCTGAATACACAAACTAATTTTGGAAAATTTATTAAAGAAAAATTACTCGGAAATAAAAGTGGTATTACTGAAAAGCTAATTTTTTGAATTTTAAAATGTTTTTGTGCGATAATATGCTGGGAAATTGTCGAAAAACGTTAACATATTGATTAATTTTTAATTAATTAAAAATACGAGGATCATTTTTTAAGTAAGGTCCGTTTTGAAAAAAATTTCAAAAAAGCATTTATTTTCTTATGTTACGTACAATTCTCTGTTTTTCTACATAATTTCCTTGTCGGTTTAAACAATATTGTAACGAACAACGAGTTTTTGGATACCACAGAACTCTGCCGCCTGTGATAATAGCCAATTATTCATAGGTCTTCAAATAGCGGGAGAGGTGTCACCCGTGTCTCATCTCCTGTGATGATACAACTTAGAAATTCATCACCTTCTTCAGTGTAAAGGAACAAAAATGTTAAAGCACTTGCCAGTATTTTGTTTCTTCACTGACAATTTTAGGAACCCACCGACAGCACAGTTTCTTGTATTGTATGTTCTCAGACACAATTTTAAACAAAATTGATCTTTGAAATTGTGAATCTCCTGCTTGTGTGAATTGGGTGTCAACTGCCTTCCCCAAATCGTCAGTGATTACAGATGGCCGACCAGAACGCGATTTGACGCGGACGTTTTCGCGATCTTCCTTGAACAATCTCGTTCATTTTCTCACTTTACTGTGACTGATTGTATTGTCACCAAACACTTCGCATAACTGATTTTCTTACGCTCGATATTCTTAAGCACTTTAACCTCACACTACGAAGTGCATAGACCAGGGGTTCCAAACCTTTATTCCCTCGCGTACCACTTATCTTTATAATTTCTCGTACTCCCTACTGTCATATCCTCCCCCTTCACCAACCAAAGAAGATTTTATCAATAATGTCTAATCTAATAATATTATTAATATAATAATTTTATCAATAATGTTTATGTTAGCTTAAGAGTCAAATAACTAGAATTAATAACATTTGCTTTACTTATTTGTTATTTTACATTCTATTGCACTTTTCGCGTTGAATTGATACTATTGTAAAACAAATAAAATCAGTATTATAATAATTTCGCATTAACTTATAAGGCTCACTAAAAATTACACTCTGTAATAATCAACTTTCGTAGTATAGTTATTAAAGTATTCAAGCGGTATAGTTATTAAAGTATTCAAGTGGTATAATTATTAAAATATTCAAACGGTATAGTTATTAAAATATTCAAGTGGTATGGTTATTAAAGTATTGAAGTGGTATAGTTATTAAAATATTCAAGTGGTAAAACAAGTATTAACTTGGGGTTCTGTAACTTTTTTTCAATTCCTTATCTTTTCTTATTTCCGCCACTACCAACTTTGATTTCGCGTACCCCCAACTAGTCCTTCGCGTACTCCCAGGATTCCTTCCCGTACCACATGTTGGGAACCTCTGGTTTTGACTATAATTGTGGATATAAATGCTGTCGGATTTGCACAAATAATACCGGAAGCCTGCTACTGCATTCATTCTCACGCATATGAAAAATTTCGAAAGGCATTTACAAAAGGACCTTAGTTACAAAAGGACCTTAGTTAAAAATTAACCCTCCTATATGATGTTTGTTTATTAGTTGTAGTTGAGTCTTCTTTCTTGAATTGAGTTTGGTTTTCACATCGGAATTTGGTTTTCACATCATACCAAGTCTTTTTTATTTTTATTTTTTAAAAAGTTTCATATATTTTCTCGACAATACAAATACATACAAAGACAGAACACCTATTTACAAATAATTCACAAAAGGTTCATCAAATTACGTTTCAAAACATCGACAGGAATATCTTTCATGGAGCAACGCGCCATCTTCAGTTCTTCAGTTAATAAAGTTTTATTTCCTTTTCTTTAAGATCGGTGAAGGAACTCTGCGCGCATGCTCCAAAAAAAGCTGCGGGCGACAACAATAAAAACATTATTAGAAATTGTGTTTGAAAACATTTTCAAAAATCTATTAAAATGAAACAGAATGTCGCAAGGAAATGAAATCGGTGTCATTGAAAAGCTGATTTTTTGAAGTTAAAGATGATGTTAAAATAGTTTTCGCGCGATAATAGGTTCCAAAGTCATTGCGGAAAAATGTTAAAATTTAGGATGATTTTAATCAATTAAAATTGTAAAATATCTTTTCATAGTAAGCACCTACTTCCCAGCGAGAAACTACCTGCCGAATTTCAAAATTCTAGTCCAATTGGTTTGAGAGATTTCATGATGAGTCAGGGAGTGACTTTCTCTTTTACACATACTAGCCGTCCTCAGCGATCAGCTGTTCACCCGTAATATTAATAGCTTGTAATTATTCTTGCAACTTGGCGAAATAAATTGGAGAATTGGCAGTTGCAGAGGCTGAGGGACTGCCAAGTTTTTATTTTGCGATATATCTCGACAATGGAGGGTAGTGGGTGGCAGGTGACCCTTCGTGACATATCTAGACTTCATAAGCTTTCATGGGAAATAAATATTGTCGAAATCTGTCGATCATTTGGGGATGAGCGGCTGTCTCATTGTTTTTCCCTATAGAGAATGGACAGTGGAGAAGAATTTTTTCGATTTCTCTCGAAAATGGAAGGTTTTGGGGTTAGGCGACTATTGATGACATATCTACACTACACGTCATAAGCTTCCATATGAAATAAAAATTATCGAAATCAGTCCAGTGGTTGGAGCTGGGGGACTGGTCCTTTGGTTTTTCTAATTATTGTAAATATATAGATTAGGGTGTCCCAAGATACAAGGGAAAAATGTTTTTTTTTTGCAAAATCGAATACGCATACCCTCTATTTTTTTCTATTTCACCTCAGTAACATAAATAAAAAGTATTATTGCAATAAGATAACGGTAACCCGTGCCGACTTGAGGTCAAACTTGAACGTGAAATCTTGTACGGGGAATACTATGGAAAGATTGCAAAATGTATGTTTCTTTGGTACATAAGGTACCAATTTATTCAAAGCAGATATTGATTACCATATTACAGTAAAAGAAACATTACTGTACATATTTTAGTTTCAATGTTTGCTTTTCTTCAGTCAGGATAGTTCTTCATGTGTTTTAAACCATGAAAATCTGGCAAAATTTTTACCGCTCTTTCAGCTGTATCTTTCACTGCTCTAAGCATTGAGACTGTCCTTTTCTTGTCTAGAAACGAAGCGTTATTCGCCCATGAAAAGGAACTCTCGTTGAGAAAACCATCACCAATTTTGATTCTAGGAAACAATGACTGGGTTTTGACTTATATCAAATCATCGATGCTTTTCTCTATAAAAAATAAAATAGCAGGTCACAATTGCGCGATATAAATAAATAACTAAATAAAAAACTACAAAATCAATGTATCAAATTCACCATGCAATGAAACACAAAGTTCTTCCTTCGATGGAACGTATCTTTTCTCATGGGTCGAGAAAATTTCTCTATGTAAATTTGCCGCCATTTTTAATTTTGTTTCTTCGTCCACAGCATCATTAAAAAGTGCCAATTCTGCTATTTCGTCAGTAAAATACCATAACTGCTGGCTAAATTTCTGTAAAGCACCTTTCGAGATACTTTAATTCACTTTTTCGTAAGCTTTCAAAGATTTCATAAAGCACAAATCTTTGTAGGGTGCTTTAACTGCCAAAATGCTTTGAAGCTATGGTTTAACGTAGATTGTCACGATAAACAAGCAGATGTCTAACAGTGCTTCCTTATCCTTGATGTTTAATTTCAGCCGAGAACTAAATAACGATAGTTTTAGGGAGTAAATCGCTCGGGCCATCCATCTAGCTTGGCGCATGGCAACCGGAGGTCTGATTTTAAATTTTTTTTTTCTGTGTCTCCTCCGAAAAATACGATAGAAAGTTCGTTCAACTCTCGATAGTCATCTCTGACCATAACATTTTTAAGTTCAGCGCGGTGAAAGTTAAGCAAATTTTCAAGTTCGGGTAAAGTTCGGAACAATTCCACTGTTTCTCTATAGCACTGTATTTTAGTGGGATCGATGTTTTTCCAATTATCTTTGATCTTTTTAAAGAGTGGAATATCGGGGCTTGTTGTCACTTTTTTAATTTTCACTTCGAATACGGCCTTTAATACCAGTTCGTATACATGATGGCGGCAAGAGAAAAAAAGCATCTCCCTATCAAATTTTTGCTCGAGGAGCGCACAAGCACCATTAAAACAACCTGTATTCGAAGCCGTACTATCACAACAGAGAATTTGGACTTTGTCTTCGAGATTTCAATCTAAGATCGCCTTCCAAACAGCCTGTGCCTGTTCCTTGCCTATAGAATTATCCAGTCTCGACACAGCAATTAGTTGTTTTTTAAGTCCATATGAAATTACTACAGGCAAGCGTTCTTCTTTCGATTTTTCGAGCACTCAAAGCAGGCAACAGTTTGCCATCCCAATCTAAGGTCACTACATCCAGTACCTCGGCCTGGAAATCAATTTTTGTGTTTTCCGCTCGTTCCTTCTGTTTTTCTGTTTGGATTCTTTGAATTGAAGACTATCTTATCGGAAATTCGTCAATGTTACATCCAAGTGCATCAATAGTAGCTTCAGGAATAAACACAGAATCTCGCATACTTAACTGACACCTGTCTAATGCAGCAACTAACTTTGGAGTAATAAAATCTTTCCTCATTACTGATTTACTTGTCCCAGGTTCTGAGCTTTCGATCAGTGTTGGAAAAATTCTGAATCTATATTTTCACTAGAACTCGAAGAGGAATCTTCTTGCAATGGTTCGTATGAAGCCGAGGATTTTGAAGCGGAAACATATTTGATTCGCCGATTTTCTTCTTTGACAACTCGAAGTCGCGCCCTTTCCTCTTTGTCGGTCCGTTTTTTTATTCATTCCACCTAAGTGACCAGGTCGGCATTAATTAAACTAATTAAATTAATATTTAATTAGTTTTGTCTTTACCATTTGCAGCTGCTGTGTGCTCCGCAACAAACACATGCCAGCGTTCGCTCGTTTCAGTACACAAGTGCTGACTGACACTTTTAGATGCAAGTCGGCACGGGTTGCCGTGGTTCAAATTACATGAAACTTTATTTACAATTGTTTTGACATAAAAGGAAAAAAAATAAGAGGGTATGCGGAGAAAAAAAATGACTTTCCTTTTTTTGAGACACCCTAATATAGATAGATATATGCATATATACTTTAAATGACGTAAAGAATTATGTTGTTCGAGTCAATAAATGTCAATGCTGAAAAAAAATTAAGGAGTCTCTATTCTTATACAGTCTCCCGGTCCTATTATACAGGATGTTCTATAAGTCCTATATCCCCTCCCCCTCAATTTCAGAACGACTACAGCTGTAGTCATAAAACTGGTGTTTAAGTATAGTAAAATGGCTTTGCACTACGACACGAGACCGCTTACAGTACCACCTGGCGATAAACTGCAGAATTAGCGTTCCTATCTTGGAAACGGTATATAGTTGTTCACCCGTAATATTAATAGCCTGTAATTATGCTTGCAACTTGGCGAAATAAATTGGCGGTTGCAAAGGCTGAGGGACTGCCAAATAATAGGATAAAAATGACAATTACAGTGTTGTAGAGCATCATCTATTTAGTACAAAAAGACACCTTACGGACGTTAATACTAAAAATAGAACACTTAAAACGCACGTTTGTTTGTTCCCCTTTTCCGAAACTGACGTCACAAAATATGGGCAAAAAGAGAAAATCTTATCTTTCGGACAAAAATGATCCCAATGGACTTTTTCCTTAAATGCAAGTGCATGCGTCCTCTCCAATGCAGGACCTTCGACGACGTATTATGTCATATCGGTGGCATTTTTCTGCGTAAGCGGATGATTCTATCCTTGGCACTTTTTGCACAATTCACAGCGCCATCTGATATTTTAGAACCAGATGTTTGTGAACATTCTTAATAATCAAGTGGCGCACTTTCAAGATGGCAATGTGATGCACATATTACCTTTCAATGACTTCACTCATAATTGTTGTAGGTAGCTACTCTTAAATCCGCGTTAAAAGTAATTTTATTTAAAAAAAATATTCGCCAATAAAACAAAAAAAAGAACCAGCTGCAATTCACAGCGCCATCTGACACTTTAAAGCCAGATGTTTGCGAACATTCTTAACGGTCAAATTGCAAACTTTAGCGATACTAATTTGATGCACAAGTTATCTCTCGATGATGACCGTAAATGCTACAGCCACTCTTAAATGGGTATTAAAAAATATTTTACTTCGAAAAATAAGATAAGAGAGCACGAGGAATTTCACAGCGCCTCCTGTTTGCGAACATTTTAAATAATGAAGTGGTGCACTTTCAAGTTTGCAGTTTGATGCACATGTTACTTTTCAATGAGTTGCAGCTACTCTTAAATGGGTGTTAAAAACTATTTCGCTCCAGAAAAGTAAACTAGAGCAGTAGACAATTCACAGCACCATCTGACATTTCAGAACCAGATGTTTGCGGACATTCTTAATAATCAAGTGGTTGCGTTTTTCCATGATTGCGATTTGATGCACATGTTACTTCTCAATGAGTTCACTCGCAATTGTTGTATATACTCATAAATTGGTGTCAAAAATAATTTTATATAAAAAAAATACGCTCTAATAAAGCAAAATAGAATTCCGAATTAATTCGAATGATTTCGAAATACTTATTGCTCAAACTTAATTGCCGATCCACCGATAATTACAGCCCCATCCTTTATATGCAGATCACTTTTTTTCATTTACGCGTAAACAAGCAATAAACGACCCGCTAGTTTATTCTCCAAGAAATTCAACATCCTTTCAGCTTTTATATCTCGAACCATTTCGTTATCTGTATAAAAGACTGCGAGAAAGGAGAGAAAAAAAGTATATATATATTCCTCATCGTTTTCCGAACATAAGGATAGAGTCTTCGCGCATTCTCTTGCATTTAACTGCTTCAAGATCAGCAAAGACATTTTTCCCTTCCCTTAACATGCTTTGGGAAGTTGCCAAAAAGGATAAAAACAACATCCTTAAAAAAAATCCAAACGCTTAAGTTAATGAGTACAGCGCAGTTGTTTTTTCTTTTACTCGGGTGGCAAGGCTGAGTGGCAATAAAACGGAAAGTTGGCAAAATGCTCTCTTCTCGCTTATGAGCGCGATAGAATGTAAAATTTTTTTATTGATTATTTTCGGTATTGATTTCGCCGTTTAGTGAGTTTTGGAATGATAAAGAACGACGAATCTTCCGAGCAGAGCTGCAGATTTTTATCGGTATTTCGTTGGGATCCGAGTTTATTTGGGAGATAGCAATTTAAATGGTAATGGCTGATTCCGATATCAACGAGAATTGATATGATGCGACTCAGCAAAAAATGCAGTTAATTAAATTAACTAGAAATCAATACTTTAAAAGGCGATGTTTGTTTGTGCGCGTGCGTGTGTGCGTGCAATGTACAGACGAATCTATCACACTTACAGCTTTGAAATTTGACTCAATGCACCTCGAAGCCCGAATTTTAAAATTTAATCTAGAAAATGTTTTATTTAATATTTTGTGTTGTTTTAGGTAGTTTTTTTAGCTTATTTCTCAATAAAATCGGTTTTGATAATCGCAGGAAGAAAAATAGATACACCATCGGAAAGAACAAACAATTTTCTTTCTAATGAAGTTGGTTTTTAATTTCTAACGAAATTTACTGAAATTTGAGAATTTTTTGAAAAACAGTCACTTTTATGTTAATTTTTCATTTAGAGTTTTTAAAATTCTTGCATCCGACGTTCTAATAACGCTACCAATTTCAATTTTTTTCAGCTTGTAACTGGGACGTTTCTGTCGGATTTAAAACAAGAACCGTTAAAATACTTTTTCCCGTTTTTTTTAAAATTAATATTTCCCTGATCAGTCCAAACAGTTTTTTTTTACTAGCGAGCTTCTCAGCGACCGGAGCGACATTCTCCGTTCCCAGAATGCATTGTTGCTATTTCATTGGCTGGCGGCGAAGAACGCAGGGGACGTCATACCCTTTAACTGAAAGACTCGATAATTATTTTCGGCAGTGTCATATTTCTTTGTCTCGCATATTTCGCTTACTGTCTAATAATGATTTTCACGTTGCAATTTTTTAATATTGTTTTGGATTAACGTACTCCGTACTGTTTTCCTAAATATCAATAATGTGCATCTTTTGTTTTTAATTTGTTTTCAAAACTTTTTCCTGTCATTGTAGGCGGTTGTTTTTCCTTCATTTTGTTGAAGTCATGATGGACGGGCAACGTCGAGCGCGTACTGCTAGTGATAATATAAAACGAAGAATGCAAAGCAGCTTATTTTCGCTTAATTTTTACTCTCTATTACTTTTATTTACTTCTTTCACTGGTTAAGATCGAATTTTGTATTAGCTTTTATGTTCACTTTTTGATATGCTGGAATTCTAAAATTATGTACGATTGTGCGTTCCCGATGACAATACAATATTGTATTGTTTTCAGAACTTAATTATAGCGAGGTCTTGTTTTAACTTGATCGTTCGGCATTTGATCTGTTTTTCCCCTTGCCTATAAATTTGTTTGTTACGCAGAAAGATCACATGTGTTTTCCGATTTTCTTCGAATTTGGCATGAATGTTCCTTGAAGCCATTAAAAACGATGTATGTGTAAGGATTATTCCGTTTCAAGATGATGGTTATATTAATGTTCCGTCTCATGAAATGTTCAGAGTTTCCCAGCGATTCTAGCCAAACGGTTCATGCTACGGCTGCCCACACTCTCGAGCTTAAAATTTTCTGCAGCTTTATTCGAGTATATTTTTGAAGTAGCTTTAGTGGTTTACCGGCGAATGAAGGGCAAAGGTTAGAAATAATGTTAGAGAAGTAAAGAGCTTAAAAACAATCAACTAGAAAAATCAGAATAAATTTAAAATAGAATCTTAACTTAAACTTTAAACAAGAACAACAATTTTTTTATTTATAAACAATAAAATTTATAGAATAAAATTTAGAAAATAAAATGAAATAAAATGTATACAATGTTTAAGTAGCGCGCAATTGCAGCAGCAAAACAAAAAACAGAGAACAATGGAAATCAAGATCATACAAAGAAAAAAACAAAAGATCATACAAAAAACAAAATAAACTCAGAGGTAATCGAATAAAACCAAAAGCAAACAAGGAATCCATTCTAGTCCACTTTTTTAAGAGCTAAGGACTTTATTCGAAACGGATTCAAAATAATAATTGGGAAATTTTTCTGTAAGCATTAAAGCAGTAAAGTAATTTAGTAATCTTCTAGCATTACGCCAAACATAGCTTCTCTTAGCCCAAAATTTCCCAAACAAAGGACAAAGGAGATCTGTACATCAGAAAGCTTATTTTAAAAAGAAAGAGGAAAAACACAAGCATCAAAACGCTAATAAGATTGATTAAAATTATCAGCCATCTGGCTATATTAAAATTAGCCTTAATAAAAAATAAAAACTTACCCTATGCCCATAGTTGAGAAAAAAAGTCTTCACGTAATCACAAACCACGCTAACTTTCTTTTAAAAGGAGGATTATTAAAGAAAACACTAGTCCGATGGCGCCATCTATATTCGAACAACAATTTTATTCGATTACCTACGAGTTTATTTAATTTTTTGGTTTTCTTTGTGTGATCTTGAATTCCATTAGAGAAAATTGTTGTTGACCTACCGAGGATCGAGGGACACCTCACCTCCCCATCTAACCCCCTTCAGGTAGCGCATTGCAAAAAATTGGTTAAACCTTTGAAGAGCAGATCTTACGTTATTAGCACAAGATATTTTACGATATCTGCACGATGTCGCTACCCCAGATAGCACGTAAGTTTGCAGCAAGTTTGATTTTGACTTGATATGTCATGGCAAATTTGACGCGTCAAGCTTGAAGCGAACTTGTGGCAAGTTCGCCGTGACAACTAGCGCCACCCTCGATTGCAAAACGCGTTTGCCACAAGTTCGCCGTGACAAATAGCGCTACGATATTCTGAATGCCGCTTAATGTCGTAAAGATATCGTAAGAATATTGTAGGGCATCTTTGTGCAAATAGGGAGATTCCTTTTTTTTCGTTTTTCGACTGAAGTCTATTGTTCACGTCATTATTAGTTAATTAATCGATTAATTTTTATTAAATTTGGAATCCATACGAGCTTCGCCACCTGGTAGCAAAACTGAGAAAATGAATTTAAGATTCCGTAATATGAATAATTATGAATTATGAAATAAAGACTAAGAAGTAGAAAATAATAGAACAGTTTTTAGAAAGGAGCTTTTGTTAGTGTTCTAAATAAGAAGAAACTAATTATTTTCCAAAAATATAGAACTCAAATCAAAATCGTTCAAGAATAAGACACTGGAAAACAATACTATAAAGAAAATAAGTCACAACTCATTCATTAAAAATCATAACGAATTTTGTACTGACGTCTATATTTTTGATGAAAAAATTAATTTCTACTTTTTAAATACTACTAAAAGCCCATTTTTAATAGCTTTTTATTTTTGTTATTTGTCTTCTTTTATGAATATGGAACTTTTTATTCGATTTTACATTAATTTTCTGATATACTTACATATGGTTGTATAGATTCTGAATTCTAATTCTATATGAGGAGCGCCATCTGGTAGTCATCCACATAACATTTACTTCACTCTCAAAGAAATCTCTTTATGCATCGAGGTACGGATTCTTACTTAATTCATTTTTCCCTTTAAACATTTCTAAAATGATATATAACTACTAAAATGACGTATACATCCCTGTCACATTTTAAAATTACTACCGGGATAAAAATTTCTTTGAAACTCATTGTAATATGTCACAGTTGTAGATTTCATTTTAGCCACCTAGATGGCGCAGCATATTCTCGCTCAAAAAGCCATTGTTTATTGAAGACTTTACTTCTGTGCATGTATGTTCGATAGTTTTGATCTATTGGTAAGCAATACACATATTTTTGCAATAATATGAATGAAATATTGTAAATATATAAATAAGTTTTTGCAGTTACTAATATTATAGCCCAGATCTTTCTCTCGGTAACGCTCTAACGTCACCAACAATAAAACTCGCGAAATAGCAGTGCGAGATGTTAAACAGCATTATTTCAATGTTAGAGAACCTAAATTTCAGTAATTTTAAATTTAAAAGAGTAATTATCGTTCTCATTTCAAATTTAATAGCTCTAAAAAAGTGAAATAAAATGTTCTATCCATTGATATAAAATTTATCTCGCTATGATCAATAGTTCCCGAGAAATTTTAAATAGAATTAATCATATATTTCAAATTAATTTCCGTTTTTTAATAAAAAGTAGTAAATTACGTCAGTGGTATATCACGCACGAGATATAGTTTAGACGCCACGATGCATCCGATTATTTATTGCAATCGTGATGATATAATTTGATAATATTTTTTGGCAACGTTTGACAAGCAGAGAAGTGCTTTGTTTTGATTAGAATTTCGAAAAAAATTCCTTTGAAATTTTTACTTTTGACTTACGTTTGACAAACTGAGAATTTCATGATTATTGAATTATAATAAAATTGTTAAACAACGAAAAATACTTCACACGGAATGTTGTTTACCAAGAGGTTTTTTGAATAAAGAAATATGTAAATAAAAAAATATTTCCTGTCATGAAACATACGTTTATTTTATTTGTTTTCAATCAATGTTAAATATTTCTCTCGCATATATATCTATTTAAACACGTCAAATTTGACGGGAAATCTCTCGAATGAAGAGGCAATGTGCACCCGTCATACCATGACGGGTGATTTTCTAGTAACTAATAATAATCATGTTTCATGTATAAAAATGTAATATTTTTTGGTTATGGGACTGTTATGAATCAGTCTTTGGTTAAAAATTCGTTCGGAGGAAAAAAATTAATCTCTAAACAATCAAGTTGGTTTATTTGGAGGCTATTATCTTCATTCTCATGGAAAATCGGATAAAAAACGTTTTAAAAAAATTCTGCATAGAAAATTGGATAAAAAAAATTCGTAGTCAAAGAGTTAACGTTTATTTAACTAGCATCTTTACAGTCTCTCTCTCTCAACTGTATTTTCTAACAACTTTTTTAATTACATCAAAACTCTCCTTGCGAGAAAATATTTCTCTTTGCAATTAAACTCTGTTTTTCCTTGATGATGTAAAATTATAAACTAAATTCAAACCCAATGTAATTATGATGGTGACGTGCCTTCTTTCTTTGAAATAAGCCGGAACTTCGTATCTTCTACTCCATTGTCAAAATCACAAATTTAAATAGCGAAGAAATAAAAGGGATTAATAATGAGAAAGAGATGGTTAAATGTATAAAAACGAATCAAATATATTTAAAATCGAAGTGAATGAAATGTTGAGTCTGTTATTACGTTTAAAATGTTAAGTATGTATAGGATCAGTTGGGGTAATTGGGGATAAATTTTGCAGTCTTTGTCATTTTTTTTCTGTTTAAAAGGTTAGCATGCAATGGAGAAGAGGTCTATATTTTCGAGTACATAATCATGTTCTTCAGGGTTCATTTACCAACTCCTCTTTCCCAAATTAATTTATTAATTAATCAGCCTCACTTACAGAAACGTTCTTAATTCCCCCGATGTATTCCCAATTACCCCAGAGGCTATGGGGTAATTGAGAACACGTGTTTCGGCTTCTGATCACAGTAACGAATTGATTTGATGAGAATATACTTGAAATGATTAGAAACTGCTGTATATTGCCTCAGAATGCATTTAACTGCCTGCTCCCAATTACTACAAAATACTGTTTTTCAATGTTTTTCAGCAAAAATATCTCTATTTCATGGAGTATCGCGTATAAACTATTATAACTATTTACTGCCTTCAATTTGGAGTAGTTTATAATCATTCCAACTCAAATTTTGTCAGGAAAAGTCGGGAAATGAATCTTTAAAAACAGAAATGACTGAAAAAACTATACTAAAACTTCTATAAAAACTGAAATGACTGAATATTATGATACACATGAAGGAAATATTTAGGACTAAAAGTCACATATAAAAACTAATACTTGAAATAGAACGTTCAATCAACAATTCTACTAATGCTTCTTTGACATTTACATTATCTGAGAAACAAATACTACCTTCCTACAATCTACTTCAAAGGTAGGATCTGGAACTATAGCTTTTAACCGATCTCGAAAATCGCAAATTGATCATTCACTACCGAAACAAATTTTGATTCAGTTAAATTGGTGGTCCTCAAACCTGTCACGTCCAATTCACCACCGTCAACTCCTTGAATCTTCAGACGTACGAATAATGGGCCTTCATTCTGGCACCTCCAACTTTATCGAACAAAATATACATAATTGTTGAAAAGTCGGCCATGAACTGATCAAGATAAGTTACTTCCTGTATCTCCGCAGCCTCCTTTTCTTGTTGAAAAGAGCCAAAATCATCTTCAGATTCCTCCATCAGTATAACGTTTTCTTCTTCCTCGTCAACAGTTTCCTTGGTTTCTTTCATATTAGTGTGAAACGGCTTAAATTCGTTATTAACAAACAACTTTCATACAGAAAAGTAATATGCATGTAGATCACACGGTAATTGTTTCAAATGCCAATTGTTAATTTTGACATAAAATAATACACTTTACTGGCGAGACAGAACGCTACAGTGTTCCTCGATTTAAAATTACTTCCTCTCATATAATAAATTGCTGCAACTACATAAAAATATAGGTATTTGTTGTATTAAAAGCCTGCTCCCAATTACTACGTGGTGACTATTGTCAGAAGAAATTAGAACACTAACCTGTTCCTTATAATGAAATTCAAGAACGAAAATTGAACTTTCCTCGTAATTCTTATGTCCTACAGATCTAAAAATATATAGCTTAGCAATTAGATCGCATATAACCTGCATAGAGGACAAAAATTAAAGTCAAGGAATTTTGATTTCGCTTTTCTGAACACAGTTGCAACTAAAGTTAACCAACTTTAACAAATAACATTTCAAAAAGCGGGAAAATGTTTTTCTTCTTCCTCTAGAATGTCTTAACCAAAACACATGACGTTCAGTTCACTATGGCCTCACTAGTGTGGACTGTAGTCGCCGTTCCCAATTATTACTTGTTCATTCAATTACCCCGCCTGACCCTACATCAAACAGTATGTGAAAACATCTACCAATAATGAATATCGATGGCTCCGTCGGCAAAGCACCAAACAGCCAGTCTCTAGGTAAAAGGATCGATCCTCCGATGGATACTTTTCTTTTATAAGAAACTAGCAGTACGCGCACGGCGTTGTCCGTGAATCAGGACTTCAACAAAATGGAAAAAAAAAAAATATGCCCAGAATGACACGAAAAGTATTGAAAACAAAATCGAAACAAAAGATACACATCGGATTGTAGAAATGCATGCTGGGAATGAAAGCATATGACGTCACCTGCCGCGGGGAAGGTCGCGCACCAATGAAATTGCAACAATGCATTCTGGGATCGACCGGAGAAACTCTCGCTAGCAAAAATACTGTTTGAACTGATCAGGGAAAAATTAATTAAAAAAACGAAAAAAGATATTTTAACTGTTCTTGTCTTAAATCCGACAGAAACCTTCCAGTTATAATCTGAAAAAATGAAAATTATGGAGATGTTAGAACATCAGATGCGAGAATTTGAAGAAATCCTTATTAAAAATTACCATAAAAGTGACTATTTTTCAAAAATGTCTCAAAATTCAGTAAATTACATGAGACGTACAAAACAAACTTTATTATCACGGAAATCGTTTGTTCTTTCCGATAGTGTAACTGTTTTTTTCGTATAGTTATTCGAAACCATGGTATTGAGCAATGAGTGCGAAAAATCACCCAAAATAACACAAACATATAACATATTAAAAACAAATTTTTCTAGATTAAATTTTAAAATTCCGGCTTCGAGGTGCATTCAGTCACCATTACAACTACCTGTGTGCCAAATTTCATGGTTGTAAGTGCGATGGATTCGTCTGGACATCGCACACAAACATTGCCTTTTATAAGTATAGATAGAAGAGTTGCAGCGTTCTGTGTAGATGATATATTTAAATTTTAGCTGTTCAATATATTTTCTTCAAATTTCGCTCACAAATACTCTTTAGCAAAAGGAAAGTTTCGTGACAGTTAATTAAATTGTTAAATTTTTATTAATTAAAAACTATATCTACGTATATAGAACAAAATTATTTTATCTTTAGTGTTGCCATTCCTGTTGAATGAAAATATAGATATTTTAAACAATTTTATTTATTCGTTTTCGAGTTACCACTCGCAATGATAAATTAAATTTTATATCATCCATTTAGAATTATCAATAACCTATGTACAAAATTAGCCTTGGGCTGGTTTTAAAATTCGTTTGCTTCAAGTGATATTGCAATTTTAATTTAAAAATAAGTTTCAGACGATACGGGGATTTTGTATACTACAATATTTTATATAAAAGAGTTTTTACATTAAAAATATTTGACATAAAGTTAGTTTCATACTGAGTAACGCAGGTTTTATCAGCTAGTCTCTAATACTAATAAAGATGAATGTTTGTGTGTCTGTCTGTTGGCGATCTGCAGAAGACACCGTTGAACCTAGAACTATCAAATTTGGTAGGAATGTGCACCTTAGAGCCATTTTTTTCAATTTCTTATTCAAATTTTAACTATTTAAAAATTAAGTAAATTTTGTCCGTTTTTGGCCATTTTTTCGTGAATAACTTCGGAAGCAATCAACGCACGAAAATTATTTTTATACCATTTTAAAGTGAGAATTTTCACCTTTCTAATGTTGCTAGTTTCAACTCTGTATATTATTTCAGAGAATTTTAAGATCTTTTTGAAAGCATCATCTATTGCTCTGAAATCGGTGAAGGTCACTGAATGGACAACACCCCTCTCGGACAAGGTCGCGGAAAGTTGCTTTCTCTAGGAGGGGAGATAGGTTGCCCTCTTTTTTCCCCCTTCTTCGAGATGATATCTATACCCGGGGTAGGAGGCGGGATGTACTTCGGTTGGCTTTAGCAAAAAGATTCACAGTTCACTACCACTAAAAAATTTTTCCCTCTAAATTTTAAACTATTTTTTAATTGATTATGTTAAGATAAATGCTGATTTTTTATAATTTTCAAACATTTTAAACTCATTTTATGCGTAAACCACTTTTATTCCATTTTGAAATGTGAAAAATGACCTTTCCTCCTATATTAAACTTAATTCTATGCGACTTTTTTTGCGGAATTTTATCAAAATTTTATTCCTGTTTCAAATTATACATGCTTTACCAATCCTTCAACAAACTCAATTAGAATACCACAATCAGAGCAAAATAGATAATTAAAAATCAAATTAAAAAAGAATTGAAATAGCTTTTCGCTATTATAAATGTTTTTATACGCAAATTTACAACGTTTTCTGATTGCATATGATTGATGATGTTTTAAAGACTGTCTAATATTTGCGCGAATTATAGAATTTATTACTTTTTCCTTTCCAAAAAATCCCTTTTTTATTCTTATACAATTTTTCAAAATTAAAAGGCATTTCAAATTGTAACAACAATTTCAAATTAATATTTGAGCAATAAGCAGCTAAAAACTGTATTCATTTACTGTTCGCTGAACTTTAAATTTCATTTACAAACTGGAAACTTAGAACTTTGAATTTATGCATATAAAGATGATTTTTTTCCTGCTATTTTATATTGGATGCATCTCTATTTCGTTTCTGATTTTGGAGCTAATTGTTTTATCTAAAAAAATAAACGAAAAATTCATTTTTTCATGACATTTTACTTAATTCATAATAGTCATTTGTTTGAGTTTTCAGATGTTTTTTCTTCTTCCAAAAATGGCAGTTTATTACGTTAAAAAAATTCAAAGCGGAAATAACTTCGTTGGATAAATAGCTTTATTTACAAATTATTAACATTAAATAAACAATAACAACTATTTCAAACATCCTACATATTATAAGTTGCATTTTTGATATAACTGAATCATTTTAAGTTATAAGCTCTAATATGGGCGACGTGGCCTTTGCCTGTAGCGCGCCTGCTTATAGGATCGCGGGTTCGAATCCCAGACAAGAGCTTGAAGTTTCGTCACATTCCACATCGTATAAGTAAGTTTATTCATAAATTAAATAAATTAATAATTAAACCTTGACTGTGGAAAAATCTGCAGGTATTTGGAATATATTTTTTTTCTGCAGAAAATCTGAAGAAAACATGTTCCAAATACCTTCAGATTTTCTGCAGATTTTTTCTGCAGATTTTCTTCAGATATTTTTTAGCTGGGAGCTGGTCGCCGAAGGCGGCTAGTACCTCAATAAAGGCGTTTTTAGCGATATAACGAAAAGTATTAATACATGTTTTCACTGCTGTATAATAAGGGGATTTAGGTTTAAAAACAAGCAGCAATTAAAAACAAATTATTGATGAGAAATTTAAGCATATAATTCTAACTGCATAGGAAATTTCGCTACACTTCTAAGATGAAAAGATAATTAATTTATCTATCTTCCATGATGATGCTCTCGCTCAATATTTGAACCTCATTTTTCAGGGAACAAGCTTCAGAACTCCATCAGAAAAAAAAAATGTTTGGATAGAGATAGCCTACCACACAGCAAACATTAAATCTTAATCGTAATCAATATCGACGAACTGTGAACGACCTCCTTTACTACTGCGATATCCCTTCCCCACTCTCCCTCCACCTTCACCACCTCGCTTCTGTATCGATTATAAGAAAAACGGACGGTGAAATATCGATTCCATTCTCAACTACAGCTGAACACAAACACAGAAACACTTTCGCTACGGTCACAGTTCCACTCGACGTTCGTTCTTTTTCATACTCCTCTTCCGAAAAGCAGCTGCCGTTTTTTTCTGCCGTTGTTGTTGTTACTGGTAGGGTTTATTTGTTATATTTTATTTTAATAGCGCCGTTAAGCGTCATCCCTACGAGAGCAAATAAACAACAAAAAGGGAAGAATTTACTGGTGATTTAGGGCTCCGAATGAATGAAGTTGAAATGATATGCTGTTAAGACCTTTTTCGCGATTAGGCGCCAAATTTTTGTTTACTAGTTCTTGTTCGAAGACGGGGGGCAAGGAATGGTGTTTGTTTTTGTTTCTCGTTCTTTTTTCTCTGGTTTGTTTTGCTTCTCGAACGCGTTGTATTGAAGTTCCCCGTTCTTTTTACTGTGTTGATGATGCGTAAACATTCCCAAGTGTAGATTAATGCCCGGATGAGTAACGAACTTCGATGCCG